>CAJQZP010001200.1:0-74604 GCA_907164705.1 Parnassius apollo | reverse complement strand
CAATTTTTAGAATAAAAAAATATTATCAGTTTTTCGGATAAAATATAGCCTTAATCAGTCCTGGCACTGTTTTCATCTCATATTTAGTTATAAGTATGTGCAAGCGGGTTTTAGAAAGGGAATGGGGTGTACAGATCAAGTCTTTTCCATGCGCATGATTGCGGAGAAGTTTTTGGCCAAAAACCAGAAAGTTTTTTGTGCGTTCATGGACTTGGAAAAGGCTTATGACAGAGTGGACAGGAATGTGTTATGGCAAACACTGAACTCATATGGGTTGAGCGCTGGTTTGATACAGGCATTAAGGTCTCTTTATAGGGACTCTAGTGCTTGTGTCAGGATCAATGGGGTCTACTCGGACTGGTTTGGCATCCAAAAAGGTGTCAGACAGGGCTGTGTGGCTTCCCCTTGGTTGTTCAACCTATTTATGGACCGGTGTTTGCAAACTTTGAAAGATGAAGAATGTGGGTTAAGAATGGGCGAGTTAACCGTCAAATGCCTTTTGTATGCCGATGATCAAGTCATACTTGCGTCATCGGCGGCAGAGTTGCAAATGATGGTTACATTAATGAACTGGGAATTAAAAGAAAGGGGAATGAAAGTGAACGCAAGTAAGACGAAAGTGATGGTTTTTGAAAGAGAAGAAAGTAAAACGGTATGTGAAATAAGAATACAAGGAGAGTTGATTGAGCAAGTGGATGAGTTTGTGTATTTGGGATGTGTATTTAGCAGGGATGGTAGATATGATAGGGATATAGAACGACGAGTAAATGCAGGGAATAGAGTGAATGGGGCACTACACTCTATTATGAAGAACCAGAATTTATCAAAACAGGCACGTATGGTAATTCATAATGCTGTGTTAGTCCCTACTTTAATGTATGGTAGTGAAAGCTGGGTGTGGCAGAAGAAGCACGAAAGTAAAATAAATGCTGTAGAAATGCGGTCTTTAAGGAATATGCTAGGGTGTAATCTGAATGACAGGGTGAGAAATTGCGTGATAAGAGATAAATGTGGTATGCAAGATGATGTTGTGACCAGGATTAAGAAAGGAATGCTTCGGTGGTTTGGTCACGTAGAAAGAATGAATGAGGAAAGAGTGACAAAGCAAATTTATATGGCAGATGTGAATGGCCGAGTCGGGAAGGGACGCCCTAGGAAAAAGTTTATCGACCAAATTGGCGATATTTTGAAAATGGGCCACGTTAGAAGTACCCTTAACCGACGAGCATGTATGCGTAGATATATGGATGTAAAGGAGGCGAAAGAGGTATGTCAGGATCGTGCCAAATGGAAGTCCGTAGTCTCTGCCTACCCCTCTGGGTGACAGGCGTGAGTGTTTATGTATGTATGTATTTAGTTATAATCTTTGATCATAAAAACAAATTTTTCTTATATCTCTGTTTCACGATGAAGCAAAGTTTATCTCAAAAGTTGTTTTCGTAATCAGTGCCATAATATACTGACGTTACAAAAATAAAAAACACGTTTTGATCTCGAGAACAAAAGATTTAACTTAAAAGCTTTCTCGTAACCGGTTTAGGTTATATCTACCTACCTGAGCATATATAAAAACGTCAGAGATTAACTTTTGCAAAAATCGTTTCTTTAGTAGATTTGATAAAACAATCTTCGGATTATTTCCAAATATTTTAAGGTATTTAATATTTTAATAGATGTAGATAAGAATCACACGAATAAGTACATATTGAACTTCATAAGATAACATAAGAATCTATGCTTGTTACTACGGAACTCTTCATAGGCTTGGGAGTCCGATTCACATCGGGCCACTTTTTCCAACTTTTAGTTATATTTTATTAATTATTTTTTTCATTTAAGTGGAGCTCTCTTATTTTATATTTGTAACCCATATCTAAAACAACCTAAGTAGGTAAAGTGTGGAAATACGATTGTTAAATTGTAAAAATAATAATAGGATTTGATTATCTTAGGTACCTATTTACTTTTATTTATTTAGAAAGTATTAATATCACAAATAATTATTATAATAATATAATTTTATCACACAACTAACGCCCTCATAAGAAATGTAATGGTGAAAGAATTTTCAAAATAGGTCAAGTATTTTTCGAGATTAGCTAATAAAAACATATTCGTAGAAAGTTGCGCCCTCTATAATAAAATGCATCCTACATTAGATATCTATAATTATACGTAACATTCTAGCGGTGAAAGTACATTACGAGTTTAGCTAAATAAATATATTGGTTGAAAGTAGCGTCCTCTATCATAAAATGCATCCTCCGTTTTATAGTCATAATAGAATTCGAATGGTGGAAGAATTTTTTAAATAGGTCAAGTAGTTTTTAAGCACCATTGCAAAAAGCGATTCAGCTTAGCCACCCGCACACACAGTAAAAACATAACCATCCTTTTCGTCTATACTCGGATAAACAACTGGTTTACTACGGTTGCCTATCGGCTGCTTTGGATAAATATCCGTTGTCAACGGATGCTTTACACCTATATCATAACATCATAATAATTATTGAAAAGTTATATTAGCATTGTAATAATGACACTATAAATAATCGATTGAAAAAAGGGAATCGATTTTTTTAATGAGATTTGTGATTGGCAAAAATTTTTATTTTATCCACAAACTAATGAACTACGTATTTACCTAATTTTATTTTTATAATTTCAGTACCTTTTTTTTGTGCAAAAATATTCCCATCTTTTTAAGATGAATGAATACTGCGATTAATAACCATAAATAAAGATATATTTTTTCGTTTCTCATTCCCCTCTAGTATAATAATTTAACGTTTTGTAGTTTAAATTACGCCTTGTGTGATGTGTTTGTTCAACGATGGTAACATTTACGAAGGTGTAGCAAAGTTAGTTCAGAGTTAGATACATTTTCGGAGGCTCAATTCCCCCCCCTCAGAAATGGTAGCGGAATTAAATATAACACTACCCCAGGAGGGTACCAGCACCCCCGGTGACGGTGAATTCCTCGCTGAACAACCACGCCCAAGCTACTCTTTCCGAGCGTGGGTGCTTACGCTGCTCCTCGTATTTTGAAGGGGGGTGAAATTCCGCTCGAGACTGCTCTAGGCCTGCTCTAAGCCTGCTCGCCCGGCTTGGCCAACCCACTTCAAATGTGTGTTGGTGGGCTGTGGGCGGGAGTGGTGTCCCCTCCCCTACCGTTGCAACCAAGGTGGAGTCGCTGGGGAAGAGGAGTGTTGGTATGGCGATGCGCTCACTCGCCCTATCCTCAGTGATCTTGTGTTGGTGAGGCCGCGCGGGAAGCGGGAGTGATGGTATTGCGAGGCGTCGCTTTCTCTACTCTCTGCGGCCGAAACTTTTTTGGCAGCTGTGCCAGAGACCAGATCCAGTGTCAGGGTCGTGAAAGTGGGTACTTCTGAACGCTTGTTTTGTATCGTATAACCTTCACGTATCAGTTCAGTGAGGCCATGGAGGAAGGCGCACTTTGTATTCCTAGTGTGCCATGCCTGCAAAGGATCAAATCAAATCAAATAATTTATTTGTAAAACATCGGTAAAAAAGTTACAAACTTGGTGGAAAAGGTATGATAAGTAACACTATGTTTCGCCTACAAAAGGCATACAAATATTTGTTTATTAATGATAAACAAATATTTGTATGCCCTGGCAATATGAAAATTAATTTTTAATAAAATAACAATTTCAATTATTATTAGTATGTTTAGAAATAACATTAATTATTATCTTAATTATTAATTACATAAATACAAACATATAATAAATATATCGTCCATTAATTATTGTGGGTACTAAAAACCATTCATTTTATCTTCAAAGTATTCGTTGATAGAGTAGTATGCTTTATATATTAAAAATCTCGAAAGGAATTTCTTAAATTTGTCTATATTATCTTTCTTTGATGTTTTTTTGGGAGTTTATTAAAAATTTTAGAGGCCATATCCAGGAAACTTTTTGAAAACAGGGCTCTTTTATGAAGTTTTGTACGTAGTTTGTTTCTATGTCTTTTATTATTAGCGTTTTCAAATATGCTATAATGTTTCCTTACAAACACAGCCATTTCGAATATATATAAAGATTTAAGGGTCAGAATGTTAAGATCAATGAAAAGCGGTTTGCAACTATCGGTAACCTGCAACTGACATACTGCTCGTAAACATTTCATTTGCGCTTTAAATACTAGTTCGCGTTTTGAAGAATTTCCCCAAAATATTATACCATATCTCAATGTTGAAGAGACGTATGAGGAGGATAAGTGTTACAAAGAGGAGGGGCTGCCATGGGACTGCTATTGCTGGTGGGGCCAAGGATGTGTGCGAAAGCGTTCCCGTAGCCCTACGAATATGTAGAAAAGGTTGAATACCATAGGTTTTAGTTAGTGCGAGTCCGACATAACCCGTCCTTGACTACGCGAGGCGCGTATGTTTAGGCATTTCCCCATCTAAAAAAAACGTTTCCATGGACTGCAGCAGCTACTTACCATGAGGTGAACTGCAAGTTCGTTTGTCTCTTCAGTTTTTTCCAAAAGCACTTCCGCTAAGAAAATTATAAATTATAAGGTTTGGATAAAAAATGAAAATCTCATAGCAACCCCTTTTTACGGTATTCATTTCTAATATAAAACCTCAGAGCGAATGCATAGGTTTCCGCTTTCTAATCAATGTAAGTAATTATTAAACTTACAATTTAATAAATGACTTTCTTTAACATTAAAACATGGGCCTAATTAAAGATGTCTAATTAACTATTATTACAAATTAAATTGGTAGATATTTAAACAGGTCCCTATTTTCAAAATCGTCAGTATAATTGTCAGTATAATATGGGAGACCATTGAGTATAGCGCATAAAATAATATTGCATTAGTACAGATAGAAATTTCGAAAATCATCATTTCTTAACAAAATAAACGGGTTCCACAAATAACAGATAGAAATAAATAAAGCACTTTTTTTTTACGCAGTAGTGCTCCCGCTATATTGTCAAATCTAGGCATCTATGGTTTCAGTATGAGATCTGTACGAATAATATTATAAGTTTGTGTGAATGTGAACGGAGAGTGCCGGTTGCGAATTATTGAATGAAGATAATGGTTTAGAGGAAATCTGATTTGTCAATAAGATTGATTAAAAATGCGGGAACATTTAAATTTGAGAATAAACTAAATATGGTGGTAAGAGTAACTCTGTGTTAGTTCATTATTTCTACGTAACCAAACCATCGAAGCATTCCTTTTCTTATCCTGGTCGAAACTTATCACGCAGAACACACTTTTCTTTTTATTGCACAATTTCTCACTCTGTTATTCAGATTCAGCCCTGAAAACATACATAATTTACAATCATATTTTGTATTTAAATTACAATTATTTTATATTATATAATTATTTTATATGGTTCTGTAATTTAACAGAAACTTACAGAACCATATACAATAATTACTATTTTTTATATACCTCAATTAGTCTTTCTTTGTCTTAAGTTTTAAATATATCCTCTTTGTACTGTAATGCAGCTAACCGTTTTAATTTCCTTGAATAAATTTTTTTTTATTGTAATTATACTGCCAATTATGTACTCAAAAAATAACGCTTTAGACATTTATTCAATTTAGCATTTACTAGTCGCTTTTCATTTTTTTAAAAAAAATATAAATATAATTTTGATTATTTTCATTTTCAGATTTTTTAAAAGATATTACTAGAGTTATGTAACTATTTAAATGTTATACTAATAATAATAAAATAAATTATTTTTATTGGATTCTAGTAGGTTTATTTTTCAATGAAAAGGAGGCAAACAAGCGTAAGGTTCATGTAGTGGTAAGTGATAAGTAATTTAACCAGGAATCCATCTGGGTAGGTCAAATAACAGTTTACGTGGTAGAGCCACGATGGAGCTATATTATAGTTGTAGCACAAATGGGTCGGCTCAACCGGGACAAGACCATGCTCCACAGAATACCAGTATGTTTCGTATGGTGAGTGTAGAGAACCGGAGACCATTTTGCCAGGCATTAAAGATGATGATAATACATACTTAATATTATAAATGCGAAAGTGTGTTTGTTTGTTTGTCCTTCTTTCACGTCGCAATAGAGCGTCGACATGGCATGATTTTTTGTATGGGGATAGTTTGGTGGCTGTAGAGTGATATAGGTTACTTTTTTCCGCGGAAAAACATCTCATTCCCGTGGGAAAATAGAATATGTTGCACAAGTTTGTCCTTCTTTCATGTCGCAACAGAGCGTCGGCATGGCATGATTTTTTGTATGGGGATAGTTTGGTGGCTGTAGTGACATAGGTTACTTTTTTCCGCGGAAAAACATCTCATTCCCGTGGGAATATCGAATATGTGGCACAAGTTTGTCCTTCTTTCATATCGCAACAGAGCGTCGGCATGGCATGATTTTTTGTATGGGGATAGTTAGGTGGCTGTAGAGTGACATAAACTTTCAGTGGAAAACATATCATTCCCGTGGGAAAATCGAATATGTTGCAAAATTAAATTCAACTAGGTGGCCCCACCGTGATTATACAAGACGTACGACGGTACGATGGACGAACACAGAAGGTCAGAATATCTGGATTATTATGTCTTTTTACCAAAATTAAGATAAAAAATGTATGGATCTGTATTTTTCACGCAGGACCGGGAAGAGAGCGATAAAAAATATAAAATTCACGAGCTGATTTTCTTCAAACGTTTTGGTACATTGTAATTCACAGAATAGGCGATAACCTCGCAGACGATATTAAGTAATCGTTGATGATCTGCCTACCCCGCAAGGGTTACAGGCGTAATTGCAACGCTTTCACCCTTCACTATTACTTAACTGTGGTAGAAACAGTTCTTAGTAAGCCTTATTAATAAGCCTTAGTAATATTTATTGAACGGAAATGAATACAGTATTTATATGTGGTTATGAATGAATCGGTATAACAATAAGAAAAATTGTGCAAAACTATAAGCAAAATATTTTTGAGAGTTCTTATTAACTAACGCATACATAGTTTAAATTGATTCCGCTAGATGTCGTTACTAGGTTTTTAAAACGCGGTAACGAAATGTTTCCTTACGTATACTTAAATCCCGCCGTTGAGCCGCGCGTCAACTTATACAGTATTATTATTACAGTACCTACACGCTTAAATTGTTCCTATTTCTTAGTTTATTCGGTTACTTGCTTTTGATTTCGGTTGTTTGTTATTTGCTTTGTGATTTGGTTAAGGTTGAATGGATTTATATTGGCTTTCATTTTCGGATTTGTGTATTTTCTTGGATTGGTTTTGTAAATTTGGTTGGTATTCCTTTATACATAATTAGACTCTGGCTTTGATTTTGGATTTTGTTTATTTAAAATCGTGAATTGGTTTTCGTTGTTTTAAGTTGTTTAGCAATATTTCAAAGGAATATTAATAGGATAGATAGTGTATACGGTACCTATATACTTACTTCTTTTTCGTTGGTTATATTTATATTGAATACTGCTTTTGTTTTCGGTTTTCTACGATTTGTTTTGTGATTTGGTTTAAGTTGATTCGATTTTTTTTTGGCTATCGTTTTCGGATTTGTGTTGTGTCTTGATTTTTTTTTTGTTTTGATTTTAAAAAATACTTAAAAGTAATATTAATTCCTTTTAGATATTTTAAATTTGCTTTTATAAATATATTTAAAAGGAAATTTAATTCCTTTTAGGTGTTTTAACGTCTTTTTTATAAATCGGTTTTTTTGTTACTTCATAATTACTCGCAAACGTAAGTCCAGCCTTTCAAGAGTATCTTCTCAAAGACAAGCGAAAAGATTAGCTCGATTGCTATAATCTTTAGAAGATGCTGAACAAAGAAGGAAAGAACAAGCAGAGCGGTAGGCTGCTTTAAGAGATTCAGAAACACCTTCTCAAAGTCAGGAAAGGCGTATTGAACAGGCAGAGCGTCAAGCTACTTAAAGAGCTTCTGAAACACCTTCTCAATGTCAGCAAAGGCGTCTTGAACAGGAAGAGCGTCAAGCTAATTTAAGAACTACTGAAACATCTGCTCAAAGTCAGCAAAGGCGTCTTGAAAAGGCAGAGCGTCAAGCTACTTTGAGAGCTACTGAAATACCTGATCAAAGTCAGCAAAGGCGTCTTGAACAGGCAGAGCGACAAGCTACTTTAAGAGCTACTGAAACACCTGCTCAAAGTCAGCAAAGGCTATTCGAACAAGCCGAACGTCAGTCCGTCATAAGAGCCGCGGAAACACCTGATGAAACTCAATACAGACTCATTGAGCAAGCTGAACGTCAATCTACTATAAAGCCATCTGAAACACCGGAACAGATACAGGCGCGAAGAGATGCAAATGCACAGCTCCAAGCTGAACGTCGACAAAATTTTCAAAAAACCAATTGGTCGGTTTTTAATGACGCAGCATACAATTATGATCCGTTGATTGATTATAAAAATCACATCTTAGTTTTTATCGGACTGATGGACAAGGCGTGTCGATTTTGCAGCGCTTAAAAATGGAAAGATGAGACCGCAGGCATGTGCTGTTCCAATGGCAAAACGTCTCTTTCCTTACTTGGGGAACCAGAAGTAACGTTGAAAACTCTCTTTTTATATGATACTAATGAGTCACGGCGCTTTTTAAACAGGATCCGGAAATATAATTCATGCTTTCAAATGACGTCCTTCGGAGTTGACCGGGAAATAATAATGCCTGTATTATCGCCTACATTTACGGTGCAAGGGCAAATTTATCATAAAATAGGTTCACTTTTTTCCAACTGAAAACGAACAGCATAAATTTTTACAAGTATATTTTATGGGTGACGAAGAAATTGAGGTAGACCGTCGCTGCCAATTTATCCAGGGAGTTGAGGGAGACACCATGTTCAAAATTCAAAGATTCTTGTATGAACTTAACATTTTAGTCAAAACATTTAAAAATGCTTTAGAAAACCTACCTGAAGAGGATTATAAAGTCGTCATTCACGCAGATCGGACCCCTCGATGAGAGCGTGAAAGGCGCTACAATGCACCTTTGATAAACGAAATAGCAGCCGTAATTAGTGGTGATCAATTTTCTTCACAAGACATTTTCTTGCGAGCACGTGATGATACGTTGCAACGGGTAGTTGATACACAGAATTTTTATGACGCTATGCAATACCCATTGATTTATTGCAAAGGACAAGAGGGTTATCATTTTCAAATTCCACTCATTAACCCGGTCACAAAGGAGCCTACTCCGAACAAAAAAGTATCATGTATGTATTTTTATTCGTATCATATTATGATGTTGCGAGAAAATGATTTTAACCTCTAAGCCCGGTGTAGACAATTATTTCATTAATTTTTGGTAGACATGTATGTGAAGGTAGAAAGTGAACATTTCCGTTATATATATCTTTAAATCAAAAAAATCTGCACTTTGAAAATTATATACATTTACAAGATGCAGTTTCTAGCGACGCCAATGTAAACCCCAGAGATTGAGGTAAAATGGTAATTATGCCCACATCATTCGTTAACAGTTCCCGCTACCTACATGAGTACACACAAGATGCATTTGCCTTAGTACGACCTTACGGAAGACCTGATCTTTTTGTTATTTTTACTTGCAATCCCACATGGAAAGAAATAACCGAGGAGCTAATTCCGGGCCAAAAAAGTACTGACAGACACGATTGAAATGCTAGAGTATTTAGATTAAAAGTACAAAAATTAATGTATGTAATTAACAAAGGGAAAATTTTCGGAGAGGTGCAGTGCTTCATGTATTCAATTGAATGCCAAAAAAAGTATTACCGCATGCCCACATTCTAATATGACTTGAAGAGAAGTTGCGGCCCAGCCAAATTGACGACATAATAAGCGCCGAGATTCCGGATCCTGAGCAAGATAAAGAATTGTATGATACCATCGTCCGAAATATGATTCACGGTCCATGTGGAGCACGAAATTCAATATCGCCATGTATGAAAGAAGGTAAATGTACAAAGAAATTCCCTAATCAGCCATTAAAAGAAACAGCGCACAATGACAATGGCTACCATTTATACAGACGCAGAGCTCCCGAAGATGGTGGCAGGAAAGTTACAATCAAATCTTGCTCTGGAGCGTTCGAAACCTTAGATAACAGCTGGATTGTCCCGTATTCGCCCATTCTATGTAAAATGTTTAATGCCCACATTACTGTAGAAGCATGTAGCTCTATCTGCGCAATCAAGTAAGTACATAAATATAGGAAGCGACCAAGCAATATTTAATCTCAAGAGTGAAGGTGAGTCAAATCCCGTTAATGAAGTACAGAACTTTCAAGCAGGTTGTTATATCAGCAGTAACGAGACAGCGTGGCGTCTCCTTGGCTTCCCTTTACACGAAAGGCACCCAACAGTTACTCACCTTTATATGCACTTAGAAAATGGGAGCGTCTATATTTCACCGAAAGAAATTTTCAAGAAAGAATTGCATAACCGCCAAAAACTACACTAACAGCCATCTTTCAACTTTGTCAAACCGACCCCTTTACAAAAACATTGTTATATTCTGAAGTCCCCCGCTATTCCCATCTAGGAAAGAGTGGAAATGCCGTATTCAAGGCGCGCCTGTTGCTTATTGGACAGGTGTAAAGTTATCAGATGCCCTTGGTCGTGTGTATACCGTCCATGTAACTAATTTTGAATGTTTCTGTTTATGATTGCTGCTGCACCATGTTCGGGGTCCTACAGGATATAAAGACCTTAAAACTGTCAACGGTCAGGAATGCGCAACTTATAGAGAAGCATGTGAAGCTCTGCATCTTTTAGAAAACGATATTCACTGCGATGAAACAATGGAGGAAGCTGTGCAGTGCCAGTCACCAGCCAAAATTAGGGATCTTTATGCAACTCTCATAAAATCTTGCGGGCTATCTAATGTACATTAATTGTGGGACAAATATAAAGAGTACATGGCGGAAGATATTTTGCGAAGATTACAGCAGACACACGCGAACAAGACATACAATGAACACATTTATAATGAAGCACTTGGAAAAATTGAAGATAAAATAACGGCAATGGTAGGCAAAAAATTAAGCGACTTTGGAATGATAAGCCCTTAGCGAACAACCGAAAATGAACTAAGTGATGAAATTATATGTGAAACAAACTACGATATACCAGCTTTGCTGCAGCAAGTAGCCGAATTTTTACCCTGCTTGCTTCCCGAACAAAAACGAATTTTTGACAAAGTATTAGGAGAAATTAAATCTGGAAATGGTGCAATTTCTTTTTAGATACCCGTGGATGAACTGGGAAGACATTTGTGTTAAATTTATTATTAGCACAAGTACGGAAAGATAAAAACATTGCTGTGGCCGTAGCTTCCTCCAGTATAGCCGCCACGCTGCTAAGCGGGGGCCACACTGCACAATCTGTTTTAAAACTCCCTCTAAATCTAGCCCAGGAAGAATCGTCGATCTGTAACTTTAGCAAAAATAGTACACGAGGTATAATGCTACGACATTGAAACTTTTAGTGTGGGACAAAAGTAGAATGTCGCATAAAAAAAGCTGTGGAAGCACTAAATCGAACGCTCTAGGATTTGCGCAGCAATACCGATGTAATGGGATGAATGGTGGTTTTACTGGCTGGTGACTTTCGCCAAACTTTACCTGTCATTCAAAAGGACACACCTGCAGATGAAATTAAAACATGCCTCAAGTCGTCTATTTTATGGAACAAGGTGACAAAATTCAGTTTAACTACGAATATGATAGTGCATTTGTATAATGATATCAATACTGGAAACTGTGCTGACACACTATTAAAAATTGGCAATGGGCTGTTGGAAACGGATGCTGAGGGCTACGTTAAATTGACGAGAAATTTTTGTACAGATTATACAGATTTAGTACAGAGTCATTCCGAATTAATTGCGAGCGTTTATTCAGATTTAACGAACAACATGCATAAAGACAAATGGTTATGTGAAAGGGCGATTCTTGCACCACAAACTAAGAGCGTTAACAAAATAAATTCAGATATATTAAGCGAAGCAGCAGGAGAAATAACAGATTATTTGTCAGTAGACATAGCTATGGACACAGAACAGAGCACTTCATATTCTGCAGAGTTTCTAAATTCTCTAGAGTTGTTAGATGTGTCCTCACATAAGCTTCAATTAAAATTAGGCGTCCCAGTCATGCTAATGCGAAATTTAGATGCTCCTCGGTTATGTAACGGAACAAGGCTGCGTGTGACACATCTTGGACGGAACATAATAGGTGGTACAATTTTGACAGGCGAAGGAAAAGGTGAAAATGTTATTATACCACGGATCCCTATAATTCCCACAGATCTTCCTTTTCAGTTGCAGTTCCCTATTAAGCTCAGTTTTACAATGACAATTAATAAAGCTCAAGGGCAAACGTTTCGGGTAGCGGGGGGTCAACTTAGAAAAACCGTGCATCTCTCATAGTCAGCTGTATGTTGCATGTTCGTGTGTGTCAAATGCCCCGAATCTCCACATTCTTTCCCCTAATGGAAAAAACATATAACATTGTGTACAGTAGCGTCTTAAAATAGTGTTCAGTTTTTCAAAATTCCCATAATCAATTAATCATAATTCCCACAGATCTTCCCTTTCAATTCAAAATTTCCTATTTAGCTCAGTTTCTTTTCAATTCCAAATGCTGCACCTCTGACGGACCTATTAAGCTCAGTTTCCTTTCAACTCATTAGGCTGCATCTCTGACGGTTCTTTAATTTGGCTCAGTTTCCTTTCAATTCAGAAAACTGCATCTCTGACGAACCAATTTAGCTCAGTTTCTTTTCAAAAGTCTGCATCCCTGATGGATAATTATGCTCAGTTTCCTTTTATTAAAAAATATCCCATTTTCATTTGGAATAAACAGGCTATTTTCATGCTTTCCTATACGCTGCGTTTCAAAACATTTAATAGACTGAAGAATCAATTTTGCTCAGTTTCATGTTTAATGTCACTAAACTCAGTTTAATGACTGCGTCTCTGAAAAATTTATAAATCTCAGTTTTCTTTCAGTTCAAAAAGTAGTAGTTCAGATAGTTCATTTCCCAGTGACCATGCGGGCGAAGCCGCGGGTAACAACTAGTACAGCAATATAGTGACCACCCAACGTCTGTTGCAATTAATACTGATGTAATATGTGTACATTTTTTATAGAATAATGGTAACAAACGAATACACAGTCCATCTGATAGTAAGTTGTATCCACTTATTATGGAACATAGATATTTACATATTTCCTAGATTATGAATCAAAATACAGATGTGTTGTCATCCCTGAGGACTAGGATACAATGCCTCGTATCCATTAAAAAGGGTCTCCAGTATACTCACCATACAAAACACAGCAACATTAAATTACTATTTTACACTGGTATCCTGTGAGAGTGCGGACTTTCCTTTTTACCTATTTATGCTAACGACTGTAACTGCATCGTGCTCCACCACGTTAACTACGTAATAAGATAATCTATTACCACATGATCACATTATGCGTAATCTCTCAATAAATAATAATAAAAATCTTTCATGGCGAGCCTGCCCGTCAACAGTTTTACTATAATAAAATGGCTGCTAAGCGTGATATTAAGACAAATTTTCCTTTTAGTAGAGGAGACCTAAGTTAAGCAGTGAAATTAAATAGACTTTTATGAACGAATGAATGTAAAATTTTTATCTCGGAAAAATCCAGTTTAAGAAAGATGATTTCCCGCGTTTGCAGCCAAATTTCACGTACGCACATCGCGTTAAAATTGCCGATGCCATTATCACCATCTCGATGATTGACGAACCACTACTGTACGTTTTACTAGGAGGTTTCTTCCTCGTACAACTTCTCTGTGGAATAGTTTACCACCGGCGACTTTTCCAGACCAATACGACTCAGGGACTTTCAAGAAAAGAGCTTACTACTACTTTCTAAAAGGCCGGCAACGCATCTGCAATTCCTCTGGTGTTGCGGATTTTCATGGGCGGTGGTTTTGTTAGATAGAGTATAGATAGGTACAACAACAAACGATTTATTTGTCATAAAATAATAAAGCGACTGTTAAGTCAGCATAATATTTTAAGTGAATCTGCCAATAGTCTAAAGGAGATAATTGATAGAACAAATGATTATTTATTGAAATAATACTAGTTTTTACGGATTTTATCGCGTATATTTAACTATAAATACCCGAAGTTTCGAGCGCTTTACAGCACCCATGGTCACGGGGAGGACTGAGATGTTCAACGTCAAAATATAAATATGAACTTATGGTATCTTGAAGTCTTGCAGTTGTATGCTTGGGTGGGAATTTAATTTTATTTATTATAGGATCCCAAGCAGATGGTAGCACCAAGCCATCTTCTCTATTGAAATTAGGATGTTTTTTGATTTCAATAGCCTCGCGAATCATCCTTGGAAGGAATCGGTGTTCTTTAGCGAGGATTTGTGGTCTATTAAATCTGATGTAGTGACGAGGGCGATACTGTACGTGTTCACAGACTGCAGACTTCCCAGAGCGTCGATTCTTCACATCAGCTATATGTTCTTTAACGCGTGTTTTAATTGATCTTTTAGTTTGTCCTATGTAGGAGAGACAACATTCACACATGCATGGAAACATTACATAAACGCGAAATCAGTAAATATAACGAATGTAAAAAAAACATATAGAAAATGGAGGCGATACGTCAAGACATTTCGTCTATGTTACGTCGATGTTCAGTGCCTAAACCGAATTTTCCCAAAGACGAATTTATAGCGTTAAAGAACCTACGCAATAAACCAGAACTCACGTTTCTCCGCGCAGATAAGGGAAACGCCACGGTAGTCATAGATACGTCAGATTATAATTTTAAAATATAAGAACTTTTATCGGATGTAAGCACTTATAAAAAGGTTAAAAACAACCCAACAAATAGCACACTAAAACCAAGTAGTGACATCGTAAAGAAACACTCCGAAAAATTAAATCTGGACGTAAAATGGAAAATACCTACGTGCGCCAAATCACCAAAGTTGTATGGGTTACCAAAAATACAAAAACCCAATGCTCCATTACGTCCCATAGTGATCCAAGTCGATTCACCAACTTACAGATTGGCTCAACACTTAGCGAAAATACTCTCACCGCTCATACATACAAGCACACACAAAGTATTCCTACAATTTTATCAGCGAGATTAAAGACCTACATCTGGCAGACAATGAAACTATGGACAGTTTTGATGTGCAGTCATTGTTTACATGCTTACCTGTTGAAGACTGCATTTTAATTGTAACTAGAAGGCTGGAAGAAAACAATATGCCCGTAGAATATGCAGTATTACTCAGACACTGCCTTACATCTGGCTACCTATTGTGGAAGGAGGAGTTCTACAAGCAAGTAGATGGTATGGCGATGGGCTCACCTGTATCTCCCATTGTCGCCGATATATTCATGGAAGACTTTGAGGAGAAAGCACTGCTTAGTTCTCACAAAAATCCAAGATTCTACAAGCGGTACGTAGACGACACTTTCACAATTCTACCTTTAGATAAATTAAATGCATTTTTAGACCATCTCAACTCTATAAATTCTAAAATTCAGTTCACAATGGAGTTAAAGGCAAACAATTCTTTAGCTTTTCTAGATGTGTTACTAATTCGGAATCCTGATAACACCTTGAGCCTTAATGTGTATAGAAAAAAGACCCATACAGATAGATATTTAAACGGTGATTCTCACCACCATCCTTCACAGTTAGCTACCGTGGGTAAATCTTTGTTTCAGAGAGCACGAGGGATCTGTGACAGTAAGCACCCGGCTGCCGAGCTCCACCAAGCTTCGGGTCCCGAGCCTACGTCACAGTGAACGAGTGAATCCGACCACTGTCGAGCGTGTTCCTGCTGTACTGCCATATGTCAGAGGAGTCACTGACAAGATTGGCTACATCTTGAAGCGCGCAACCATCAAAACATACTTCAAGCCGCCGAAGAAGATTGGTCAGTTTTTACCGTCAGTCAAGTGTAACGTCCCTCTGCAAGATGCAGGAGTGTACAAGCTTGATTGTGAATGTGGTCTCTCCTACATAAGACAAACTAAAAGATCAATTAAAACCCGCGTTAAAGAACATATAGCTGATGTGAAGAATCGACGCTCCGGGAAGTCTGCAGTCTATGAACACGTACAGTATCGCCCTCGTCACTACATCAGATTTGATAGACCGCAAATCTTCGCTAAAGAACACCGATTCCTTCCAAGGATGATTCGCGAGGCTATTGAAATCAAAAAAACATCCTAATTTCAATAGAGAAGATGGCTGGGTACTACCATCTGCTTGGGATCCTATAATAAATAAAATTAAATCCCCACCCAAGAATACAACTGCAAGACTTCAAGATACCATGAGTTCATACTGTGTAGATCGGAACAAAAAGTTAAATTTTTTTCTATGGTAACCGCTGTTAACTATGACATTTGGACGATGAACATCTCAGTCCTCCCCGTGACCATGGTTGCTGTAAAGCGCTAGAATCGTCGGGTATTTATAGTTAAATATACGCGATAAAATCCGTAAAAACTAATATTATTTCAATGTGTAGTGTTCGCGTAAATATAAGAAATCAATAAATGATTATTTAGCCTCACTAGCGAATCTTGGTATCAAAACCTATACATGGGATATTCTTATAATATATATTATCTCATTAAAGCTGGGTCCTGAGTCAAGAAGGCAGTGGGAATTTTATGTGAGCAATAATATTTCAAGAGATGATCAAAAGTTCCTAATCAATCGGTATAGAGCTATAGAATTCTTGCCTTCTGAATCAAAATCCAGTCATAAAGTTATTCATTCTGTTAAGGTGAATTCTATTCATACAACTAATATCAGTTGTCCATTCTGTTTGGAGGAGTACAAACTTGGTAATTGTAAAAGTTTCGGCAAAGAATCGGTTAACGCTCGCCTTAACTTTGTAAAAAATAACCAGGTTTGCTTTTGCTGTCTTGGAAATAATCATTCGGCTAAAATATGTCGCTACCAAATTAAATGTAAAATTTGTAAAAAAAAAACACCATACTCTTTTACATCCAGTAAAACAATCAGAATAAAATCAGGATAATCAGGAAAATACACAAAATTTAGACATAAGAAACTCTTCTGTTGTTTCATGTATAGCTAGAAACAGGATAAGTCAGTCTCTACTCCTAGCTACAGCTTTAGTCAAAGTGTTATCTAAAACGGAAAACTTACTTACGATACGAGCACTTCTGGATCAAGGATCTCAATCATCATTTGTTACCGAATCCACAGTACAAATGTTAGTGTTAAAAAAAAACTCCCATCAAAGGCACAATTTCAGGAGTAGGTGGAGGTAATAATTTAATCTCCAATTCTATGGTAAATCTAGAAATAAGATCTTGTGTTGATTCAAACGTGGTCATAATCGTGAAGGCATATGTCTTGAAATCCATCACCACTCTTTTACCAGCAACTAATATAGAATCTTTGAAGTGGGATGAACTCTCTAAGATGACATTAGCTATCCCAGAATATTATACCCCAAGTCGAGTAGACTTATTATTAGGAGCTGAGGTATATAGCCAAATCATCATAGATGGAGTGAAAAAAGGTCCAATGGGTACACCAATGGCTCAGTCAACGACATTAGGATGGATTTTGTCATATTGTTAACATTTCACACAATTCTTCTCGAAAGGTTCACGTTATGCATTGTCAGGTAGCGGACAACGAAATGTTAAAAAAAAATTTGGGAATTTGAAGCTGAAATAAGTCTTCTCAGGCAAAGGCTACTGACAGAAGAGGAAAAGCGGTGTGAAGCATTGTTTGCTGAAACCGTGCAAAGGGATGAAGATGGTTGATATATTGTGCATCTTCCTTTTAACACGTCTACTCCTGAAGTAGGCGATTTGTTGAGAATATATGAGAAACTATTACAATCATTACAAAGAAAATTCAATTATAACAACGAACTGAAACTTAGATACAGAGTTGTCATAAATAATTACCTTTTTTCTGAATCATATGGAAATAGTAAAGTCGCCAAACATCAGTACAAGGGCTATTTATATTCCCTATCATGCTGTTAAGGAGGACAAGAAAACCACAAAGGTAAGAGTCGTTAACGATGCATCTTGTAAAGGTTCAAATAATGAGTCATTGAATGATAACTTAATGGTTGGCCCAACCTTACAATCAGATTTAAGACATATCATAATGAGGTGGCGAGCTTTTCCAATATGTCTATCGGCTGACTTTATCAAAATGTATCGCCAGGTTAAGGTTCACCCAGAAGATGCCGATTATGAACGAATACTTTGGAGGGAAGATAGTACAGAAAAAATAAAACACTACAGAATGCTAAGAGTAATTTTCGGTACTATACACACGGTACTATACAGTCTAAGCAGAATCAAGTTGACTGCGCTTCTCGAGGGCCTTCGGCCACCTTAATTACTATAGTGGTTCTTGTGGAAAAATGGTCCTGAAATCTTAAAAGAAAAATTAATAACACAAAATAAATTAAAAAAATTTTGAAACAAACTTAGAGGAAATCAATGTTTTAATGGTTACAGTCGAAGAAGATTTCTGGAATCGATAATCTTCACTAAATAAGTTGCTTCGGCTGATCGCTTATTGCAGACGATTTTTGATAAATTCTAATATTGGGTATTAGGTGTCAAACCCTTGATTAAGGCACATATTCGCAAATTTACAATTTGCGTGAAAAGCGCTGCAGCTTCACAATACCCACTGATGGGACAACTTCCTTCTTTTAGAGTCACACCAGAAAGACCATTTAAGAAATGTGGAGTTGATTATGCGGGACCTATCAACATCAAAACCACCAAGGGTCGTGGTTTCCGATCCTATAAAGGATATATTTGCTTATTCGTCTGCATGGCGACCAAGGCTGTACACATCGAGGCCGTAAGTGATTTAACCTCAAAGGGATTCCTGGCCGCCTTTAGTCGTTTCATTGCCAGGCGAGATCATTGTACGGATTTGTGGAGCGACAATGGTACTAATTTCGTGGGAGCTTCACGTGAACTGCAGGATTTATTTAAAATGGAACAATCATATTTAAGAGAGGAGATAACAAAGAGTTCAGCCACTATCGGTACAGCTTGGCATTTTATCCCCCCTCGTACTCCGCACTTTGGAGGCTTGTGGGAGGCTGCAATTAAGTCAATGAAATTTCATTTAAAAAGAATAATTGGGGATCACACGTTAACATATGAGGAACTGGCTATTGTGCTTACACAAGTGGAGGCGTGCCTTGATTCTAGACCACTGTCTAGGATAGGAAATTTAGCTGAAGAATTTCTGACCCCTGGACATTTTCTAGTAGGAGAACCGTTGGTTACTACTCCCGATTACAATTATGAGGCTTCGAGCATTTCTTCATTAAGGCGATGGCAGATTACACTACGCATGCTACAAAATATTTGGCGTCGATGGTCGAACGATTATATCACTCAATTATAACAGTGATACCGATGGAAAGACCAAACGCCAGAGCCCAAAGAAGACGATGTGGTTCTTGTTAAAGAAGATGGCTTACCTCCTTGTAAATGGCTTCTCGGTGTCATCGTAGCGAAACATCCAGGCAATGATAATATCACTAGAGTAGTCACTTTACGTACAAAAATTCTTTGCTGAAGTGACCAATTACCAAGTTATGCGTTCTCCCAACTACTTAATAAAAAAAATATAATATTGTTATGTGTAAATGTTTTACTTATAAATCTATTTAATGTTCTTTTATTTTTGTGTTCTCAATTTTTAAGTTTCTGTAATTGTATAGTCTGAAAAAAATATATCCATGTTGGGCGGTGAATTAAAGGACAATTTGACATGTTGTCCTTGGTGGGCGGCATGTCTAATATTAAGGGTTTGTCTTGTTTGTCTGGTGGATAATAGATGGCGGCACTATTATTTTAAGATGCACTATGGTTTCGGTATTGTAAAGTTGCTAAGTCAATAAGAAATAATTTGTTAAAATAATTATATGAAAAGTGATCGTACACGCTGTATACTATTCAGTAAGGTTTCTTATTAAACAGTGTAGTGAATCAGTAAGTGTCTTTCTTTCTCGGATCTCGAGGGATCCATGGTGCTCCTAGTTCTGTACACTTACCGTTATCATTATAGCGTTAGTTGCCAAACTTGGAAGTCAGGTTGGGGTTGGGGAGTATTTAGTCTTTATTAGGACGAACTGCTGTCCATCGTGATTTCTTTCCCTTTCTCGCCTCTTACGACACCCACAGGATGATATGTAGCGGTAGATATACTTACACCGCCACTACACGGTAACTTAAAACTATTGTTTACTGATATGATATTCTTGTTTTAGCTGTAGTAGCTCAAGTGTTAAGTGCTTGCTGTACAACAATTCACGGTATGCGAGCTTCTTGGATTCGATCCCTGCTGGCGCCATTATAATTGTTAATTGCAATTTAAAGTGCTAATTTGAATTGACCACGTACAAAAAAATATATTTCTAAAACATGTGAAGTCCGCCAACTCTAATCTGTAGTGAAGCACGGTGGATATTTTTTTGCCCTAAAATGTGCTCGGTCTTGAGGGGTGGCCTGTGCCCAGCTGTTGAACCCAAAGCTGTAACTTAATTTTTTTTTACAGAATAGGGGTCAAAATGAGCATACCCTCCTCCAGCGTATTATAAGTGGATGGTGTGGTCCGTTGACATCGGTATTTACCCTCAATAAAGAATCAAAACTCAAATTCTTTGTCACACCTCCGAAACACAGCAAAATTAACCTACTAATTACACTAGTTTTTTTTTTTGTAAGAGCGTGATCTAACTACTATAATATAGCTGTAGCATGGCTCTAATACATTTAAGTGACCTGAATATTTTACAATTTTTTAGATAAAGCGAATATAAAAGAGATCGGTATACTGCCATCTATCGAAAGCCTAACATCGTTTTACCATATCCTATAATCACCTCTTTCGACACCCAATGTACGAAATACAGATGGTGAATTCTCTTACAACGCTACCGCACGTCTTAAGTATGTTACGTAATAATCAGATGCTCTAACTAGATTACGTAGTCATCACATATTATCTTGGACAATTAAAAATTATGGAAACTTCATCCTTATCATCTTCATTACAACCCTTCGCAAATCTACTGGTAAACATAGGCATCCTCTAAGGAATGCCACAAAGCACGGTCTTGAGTCCTTGAGTATACCGCTCATTTACACTTCCGCTTACTATTTTATTCGTTAAAAAGCTTTATAATTGACAATTAGCTACATAAATATAATTAATATAACACAATCTATCACATCACATCACAACACAAGGCAATGGCTGCAGAGGGTATCTGTAATCTTAAAGGACATTTATTTTGATAAGTTTTGGGGTCATTAACGAGGTTAAGAATATAAATATATGGTGAAAATATTTCATAGAAATTATCTTATAATAACGCAAGTAAATGTTTCTGTCAGAAACAGAATAAATGCAGCCTGTATTAATTGTAGTAGAGCTTAAGTATAAGATTACAATTCTAACTTAAATGCTAAAATAAATACAAAGGCCCCAAATTACTTTTGGGAATACGAGTATTAGAAAATTGTAAATTAATATTATATTTAATTAAATAAATTCATAATAATCATTACATACGAAAAAAATATGAAAAACAGTTGACCCTTCGGGCCATTACTGGAACTTCCCGCTATATATATGTGCTTGTGTGTGTCCAATATGTGAATAATGAATATGTGGGGTTATATTAATAGGCTTTCGAATCTAATAAAATCATTTTATTCAATATAGTACCATGATCACTTGTTTTTTGAAAAGCTCTGTCCTGGGAAGAACCAGTAAAAAACCCAGCGGGACATTTCTTTTAAATAGAATTAATTTACAATATATTATTTTATACAACTATGAAAACACAGATCACAGGCAATCGTTAAAATTATCCAATGAGTCAAGGATGAGCTAGCAGCGGAATACAAGAAGTGCACCGTGCCACGCCAGAGCCAAGACTCACAGCAGCCTCTTCGTCCGTTTTATACAAGCATACCACACAGACGCCACTGAAGGGGCGACGGTAGGTGTGCGATGCACGTACAAGAATTCTGGCTAGCTGTGCGTGCGTCGGCGCACGCGCTCCATCACAATCTTAGCTATCTGTAGACAGAAAAACACAGTTCAATTCCAGGTAAAACTGCGTCTGGTCCGGTCTACATTGACCCTGCAGATAGGTAGCAATCGAGTTTGGTCCGGCAGTAAGCCCTTCAAAACTACAGTCATCCTTATGCTACAATGATTATTTCTTGTAGCCATTGGACCGGCACAAGCCTTGCAATTATTCTTTTTTTAATTAAATCATTATTTGATTTTTTCTTCCTTTTTTTTCAAGTACTTCTTATCCTAGTCCGGAATCATTATTCCCCGTAGTCATATCACTGGATCGGCGTTAGACCTGCAAAGATAGAAAGAAAAAATGTTTTTCCTACTCTTTTTTTTTCATCTTCTGTTTATGCTAGTCCAGAATCACTATTTTATGTACCTATGATCATTGCATCATCATAAGCCCCTGCAATGATAGTAACAACCACTTTTTTCTTAATATTTTTTCAATTCCGTATAGAGCAATTAGAGTTCGACCGTAACGTTATATGCCCTGTCACAATTACACAGTAGTGCAATGTAAGGGACGTAGTCATAGTTTAACACCAAAGTATGTAAACCAACAGTAACACTACAGATTTCAGTGTAACACAGAGCAACCTCTCAGCAACATGATCTTCCTCTCGTGCACTAGAGGAATTACTCTGCTATAGCGATGCTACCTCTCTGTATTTTATAGACACCCCGACACGGCCACCTCTGACTATCGCACATCCTCGTGCGGTTGGCAATAAATTGGCATACGGTCTATCAGTTATCACCACCTGAAAACAGATATTGACACTTGTTAAATAATACAATGCTTGACTGACGGCGCATCATAGCTTTTACCAACTTAATAACCCTCAGACTATTCCAAGATTATATGTGACAGTAATAGGGAATTTATCCCACTCCTGAAGTAAGACATGTGAATATGTGAGGTTACATGAAAAGGCTTTAGAATAGAATAAAATATTTTGTATTCAATATAATAACGTTAAATCGTCTGTTCGCAGGAATTGACATCGTTTTTATGTTTAAGAGCTGATTATTTTTAGAATTATTCGATACAAATGTTTAAAAAATATATCAAAAAAAATGTTGAAAATTTTATTTCAGAGATTTCTCAAAATCTACGGGTCCAAATCAAATTGGTTAAACCCTTTCGAACGCCACCAAGTTTGTACAAATTGGTCAACTCGTTTAAATGTTATGAGATGTGTATAAACACACCCACAACTAGAAGAATTTAATCTCTGTTTCTTAATAATAAAAACTTAGTGATGTCAAAAATCTCACGTAGATATAAAACAATGTATTAAATTAATTAAAATTTTCTTCATTCTTACGCTGCTTACCGACTTTCACATTTCGCTGCGTACCCTGCTTCGAATTTGTAAATAAGTATTTAACGGGGAAAATGTAGGATGGAATGTGATTTCATAAAATAATTTGAATTATTATAAAACCTCAAAGGAGAATTTTTTTTATATGGAGAATGAGTGTTATAGCATGTAATAACGAAACACATGTCGATTTATTCCTTATAATCACTATATTATACATACATACAATATTAGTTTTAAGTACGTAAGGGAAATACTGAGAAATTAGTAATTAAGTAAAATATTAATAGTGAGGTAACCAAAAAAGAAACAAAAATCGATTTTCTAGTAGTTTTTACAGTTCACAGTTTAACAATTGAGATCATTAAGCGAAGTTGTACATATATACATCAGAATTTATAGGTATTTTAAGATCGTTGTATAATCCTTTTAGTAATTCTGATACAACTAGCCTCTCAAATCCCTAGCAGTCTCATGAGACCGCGGCCATATTCCGTCAAATCCCTAGCGGTCTCATGAGGTCGCACCCACCCACAGCACTTTAACCCATAAAAACTTTTGTATAGAAACTACATTTCTATGAAGAAGTTTGGCATTATATAATCAATATCAAAATAATCTATTCTCTAGTGCAATAAAAAACTGTTATCCTATGAATATTTGTTTATAATCTACGTTCATTTCGTACGCCATTTTCGCGTGAATGTTATCGTGTTGATTTTTGGATTTTTCTAGTGTTTTATTGTATGTATGAAAGTTTGTTTGTGAATATAATTTTTCTTTTTATGTAAATAATTTCGAGTAATATATATTGAAATAATAGTGATTTTCACGCTGCCGACATTCGCTTGGTATGTTTTTTTTTTGTTATCAAAATACAGTAAAATCTTTTTTGTAATGAAGTAAAATCTGACTTTTGTTTAGAATACAAGATATAGAATTTTATATACATTTTATAATGCTATACTTTTTAATAGAAAATTAGTATCTAAATACAAGTTTTAATTGTTTATGTGTTGTGGGTGTGTGCGGTCGCATGTGACCGCTCGGGATTTGCCGGGCGCATACGACTTTTATGGCATGGGATTTTTATGGCGCTTGAAAGGCTAGTGCACATACAGACTAACGTGGTGTGGAGAATATTTTTACATGTTTTGATATATTAGTAACACTGCATTTGTTATTGTAAATCACAATAATTTTCAAAAAAATATATAAAATTAAAACAGACAGTGTTGTTTTGATATGGTTTGGTTGATTATTAAGTATATCATCATTTCCAATAGTCGTTTCTCAAAAAGCAGTAAAAGCAAACAAGTGTGGTGTGGGATTTTTTTATATATTATTGATTGATTGGTTAGTATACATCCCAAACTCCAAGCCAAAATAGAATATATTAGAAGAAATATAGAAGATATTTTAAACTAGTTGGGTAAGCATGAAAAAACAGAATGTTCAACAAAGATCTTGGGCCTCTACAAGTCTTAAATTATAGTAAAAGGTAGGAAATTTGTGTTATATTTTTTACCAATATTATATTTTTAACAACAATATTATTAAATCAATAAAAACAAATACGAATGCCATATGATGACTTCGTAACAGAATCCAAAGTCAGAATCAGATTTAAAATCAGAATCAGAATGGGAATCCATCACACAATTTCGTCCCATGTCCCGTGGGTATCGTATGAGGTGAATACGGAAAATGCAAGGATAATCATAACATATGTAGGCCGGTCACACACCTGCAATATTTCTGGTATTTCTTTATAGGCAGTCGTAGGCATTTTTATCAAATAAGATCTCTCTTCTTTAAAGTATATATTGTTACGAGCTTGAGGTTCGTGACAATAAAAATTGCCTATAAAATTACCTAAATTAACACTTTAATTTTCTTTACACAAATATAAACTTAAAACACTAATAATTAATCACACTGATTCACTTTATTCCGCCCGAAGCTTCGCTTGTCTCGCCAAATTCAATACTTCACCGGTCGCATCTTGCAGCGCCTATAAATATAAATTAGCACTGAAATATCCAGAATATTCAAGTAAACACGAGAGTTCGAGTTTCAACTTCTAGAAGTTTAGTTCTTCGGTTCGAGACTAGATGGCGCTGTCGGCTGAAAGATTAGTGATGTCATTTTCTGGAAAGCTCCCTCGCTCTCGTCTCTGACACTAGATGGCTCTAGTGCCGTCGACTTAGGCGGTAACAATATTATTAATTGAGGAAATATAGTCTGGAAGTTTGATTGAACTTCGTTATAAATTTGCTTTACAATTTCGAGTTTAAAATTGTATATATATATATATATATATATATATATATATATATATATATATATATATATATATATATATATATATATATATATATAAAATAAAGAAAGACTTTAAGATTATTTGTTTTTGTAAATCATCATTTTGAAAAGTATTCACCGATTAGCACTTGACAAAAAGCACGTAATCGATCTATTAATGCACGCGGATGTTTCTTGGGACCTAGATTTAGTGCACGGATATAATTTATATAGAATAATGGTGACAAACAGGCACACAGTCTACGTGATGATAAGTGTGTGCTGTGGTCCATAGACATCTACATCTGTCCTCGACTAAGAATCAAAGCAATGCAGATGTGTTGTTACGCCTGAGCACCCGATTAACTGTCTCGCTTCCAGTAAAAAGAGACTCTGGTTTCTACAGTCATCATACGAAATAAACCAGCACTATGCTGCTATTTTACTTTGGTATTATATGAGAGCATGGCCTTTCGCCGGTCATATTATAGCTGCAGCGTGGCTCACCACGTATAAAAACGTAATGGTTTAAATTAAATTTAGAATTTTTACTCATACTCATACTGTGTACGACAAAATTCTTCTGCTTAATAATATCACGTTAATGGTAAAAACAACCACAATTTCTTTTCAGTTATTTAGTAGCACTGTTAGGTTTATTGTTCAAAATGAAATGTGGTACTTTATTATGAGCTGTTTTAGACTCTCAACTAAACGAAGTCTCTTTCATCTCATTATGTCTACAAACTTAATTATTTTCCCATGTACCATATAATAGTTAAGTAATGAATGGCATAATAGGTTTTACAATGATTTAATCTGTTTAGGTATTAAAGTTCGTTCCCACCGAAAAACCAGCGCTGTTGTTTCAGCGTCAGCAAAAACTGAATTAAGTCCGTTTGCCTTACGCGCCACAAAACAATATGATGAACCCGTTTTGATTTATAACAATATATTATACATTTGTTAAATGCTGTGCCGTACAAGTTGCAGTTTGTTTTAAATTTTGTCCTTTATTAATGGATGCGTTTACAAATATTTAAATTTAAGTTCCTTATGATGTTGCCGCGTGTTTGAAATAAACTTTTCTTTCTTTCTTTTTAATCTCTATTCATATATGATTGTCTAATTAATAATATTATAATGTGTAGTATCTACCTAGTATCTATACATATGTTTGGGTATAATCTAATATATAAACTTATTAATAACCTCCTTTCTGCCAAGGAGGGTCGCGTTCGTATACGGCTTAGAGATCTCCAGTCAGATCGTTAAGCCATTTCCTAAAAGGTGGTGTTTAGTGGGTAAAAGTCGCCACATAACCACGCAGCCGGCTGCGTGGTATGCTATGAGCATTCACCACCTCCCTCCCCCGCTTTCCGGAGGGTTGCCCATATTTGCTTCGGGCGCAAAAAAAAAAAAAAAAAAAGTAATTACGGACAGTCCTACGTCAACACTCAAGCGTTTCATTTCTCTCGTCCTTATATGGCGACACTGCCAGTCGGTGCGCGCGCTACTCCGCTCGCTGCGTGCACCGGCTGGCCACCGATAGTAAAATTATAATAAATACGTAAAAAATTGTATATTAAAAATTATTACACACTCCCTGATTGAGTAAATTAATTAAAGTCGTGTAGTGCCAGCCATCATAAAGTTATATCATTGTGAATAAATATTTACAAAATAAAATCAAAACATAAGTAGTATAAAATCAAAAAGCAAAGATGCGTCTAAAATGAGAAGAGAGGATAAGAGAAATAACTTTTTCACTCCGGATAAGAAGAATATTGGTTGAGAAGATCTAAATTGAAGTACGCAATGGCGTTCACATAGGACATTTTACACTATCAAGATATATACACAATTTTCAAAAACTCGTAACAACCAAGCGAAACAAAAAGGAGATATTTATCAAAACATAAAATTATCAAGAATTTAATCGCGTGGCCAGTTTTTAGGAGGACTGAATTTTTCGTGTACTCCATCTACAAGAAAACAGAAAGTATGTTATATGCAAGAAACAAAAAAATTTAATAGAGACTATAATGTGAAAAATATGCTTGATGTATCTGCAAAACAATTGCTGTATAAAATGCAAATTATATGATTATATTTTTAAGGTGAGTGATTTTAAATATTTATCTCTTTTAAAATTCTAACTTCATAAAATTAAAAATATAATGACTTTGGTCACCACTCAAAGATAGGTTTTTTTTTACCGAACACTCTCAATAGAAAGCAAGTGCCTATTATATCCTTATCCTTATAATTTTTATATTATATCCTTATTATTTTAGCGTGCTTATTTTAATTGTCTATTTTGTTCTAAAATATTTAACATAATGAATGAAAAAAAGGAACTTTATTATATTGCTATCAGATAAACGACAACTCAATGAATACATTTTGTAAAAGATAAATTGATCGGTGAATAATATTAATATAAAACGCAACTTAACTTAATAACGCAAACTGATATATTTTATTAATAATAAAAATTGCAATATTTTATATAGATATTATTTAAGAATTCATCGAAATGTAATATCATGTTTTCTTTGTATTAACATTGCGCATCAAATTCTAAACAATGCTGACGTGATCTTTTACATATAAGGCATCGGAATATTACACGTAGTTAATACAGAATGGTACATTAATATACACTACTGCTGTCTCCTGATTCGCCTTCAAAATATTGACTTTATACTTTTTCATTTACTTTATCTCAGATTAAAATCCAGTATTCAACCGATAAAAAGACTTGATAAAATAAACTATTATTTTGTAATACGAAACTTTAAAGTAGTTCGATACTTTTTTTTTCAGATAATTTGATTACTGAATTTAGGTAATGGCTCTAATGACTTATGGACAAATATTAAACAACTTATATAACGAAAAAAAATACGAAATAGGAGTAATTACGTCAAAACATATAGTTTATGTGGTATGAAAAAAAACAATTGTTTGTGCCCTAAAAGTATAAACTGTTTGCATAAAAGAGTAAAAGAAAGGATAGGAAAAAAGCGTTTAGTTAATTTATAGAAAGGAAACTGTATGAGAATGTTGAGGTTTTGATATGGATGTGTGAAAGTTGAAGATAGACTGCGGCAAAGAAAGGAATACTTATAAAATAGTGTAATGAGGGTACATTAAATATATAAGTGATTGATTGCAAAGGGATCGTCGAACAGTCACGAATAAACCGTCAATCCGCTTACCCGTGTCTTATTTACAAAATACATTACAGTGGCGACGAGGATTAAGTTGTTTTTAATTTTCGGTAAATTTACGTGGACGCATAAATTAAATAATGTCGATCGGCAAAGTGAGTGAATTCAACGTCAAAACAGGAAACTGGACTTTATATGTGGAGAGACCAGAAATGTACTTTACGGTAAATGCAGTGAAAAACGAAATGTGGTTGCCGACATTAATCGCCGGTATGGGAGACGAAGCGTACGAATTATTAAGTAATTTAACAAGTCCGATTAAACCTGGAGATAAATCGTATCAAGAAGTGGTAAAAATACTTCGGTGAGATCTTCAACTGAAACCCTCGTTCATGGCGGAGCGATATTGTTTTCGACAAAGAAGACAGTTGAGCGGAGAAACGATTCCGCAGTATATAACCGAACTTAAGAAATTGTCGAAATACTGCGAGTTTCATTCAACTCTAGAAGACAATTTAAGGGATCAATTGGTGTGTGGGCTAAGAAGTGATGTCATCCGTCAACGATTATTCGCAGAAGATAATCTGAAATATTCCGTAGCCGTGAGAATAGCTTGCGCTTTAGAGGCCTCGGAGCGGGATTCGACCGCGGTGGAGCAGGCGGGCGGCGGCGACGGGCTCGGCGGTAGCGGCGCGGACAGCGCCTTGCATGCGGTGACGTCATCGACAAGCCGCGCTCGAACGCGGGAGCAGGACAGCGCACCGAGGGGCTTTTATAGGTCGAGAACATCGCGGCGGCAATGCGCTATATCTATATTGCAGCGCGTGCGGGTCGAGGTACCACCGAAGTGATGATTGCCGCTATAAGAAATTCGTGTGTGGTAAATGCAAACAGAGCGGTCATCTACGCCGGGTATGTCCCAAACCCCCTCGTTTGGGTACACGGAAAATGCGGGCTCCCGACGCCACATGTACCATGTGGAGGCGGCAGAGTGCGTGACACCGTCAGCGGACGACGAGCCACCACCGTGGAAAGTCAAACGGAGTTACAGGAGGATCTACACCATCTATATTTAAATAGCTATAAACCGGTGAGCCTAACATTATTATTAGACGGATTTAAACTTAATATGGAAATTGATACCGGGTCGGCAGTGTCTTGTATAAGTAAAGCGACTTATAATAAATATTTTTACACTAGACCTATGGACAAGTTTGATCTGGTTCTAAAATTTTATGATGGAAGTCGAATCAAACCTTTAGGTGGCCGGGAATCGATGAGGCAATCGAAACGATGTGCGCGAGCGTGTCGTGTGTGCGGCCGAGGCGGACGCGCCCCAACGGCACACTCCAAGCCCGTGGCCATGGCCAGCTAAACCTTGGTCTCGTATACACATAGATTTTTTAGGGCCAATTTTCAATAAAATTTACTTGGTAATAATTGATGCCAGAACTAAATGGCTAGAGGTTTTTTATGTACCGAGTACAGCAGCTAGCCACACTATAGTTAAACTTTCCGAAGTTTTTGCTAGGTGGGGTCTATCTAAAGTATTAGTATCAGACAATGAGCCGCCATTTACCAGTAGGGAATTTTCTCAGTTTTTAACAAATAATGGTATACAGCATGTTTTCACCGCACCGTACCACCCGACTTCAAACGGTGCCGCGGAAAAGGCAGTACGCACGGTCAAGAAAGTTATTAAAAAGGCAGTGAGGGAAAATAAAGATATAAATTTATTTTTAAACACTTTCCTATTGCATTATCGAAATACCGAACATTGTACTACGGGCGAAAGTCCCGCTTCTCATGTTAGGAAGAAGATTACGAACTAAACTAGACGTACTTAGACCGGATATTGAGAATAAAATTATTAAAACTCAAATAAACCAAAAAGAGAACACTCCCACTGGTGAACGTGGCCTGCAGCCGGGTGATGATGGCATGGCTTCGCCAATATCAGGGGAGCGACAAGTGGGCAGCCGGACAAGTGACGCAACGTTTGGGCGTAACGGACTACAAAGTTTTAGACACTATAGGTAAGGAGTCACATAAACATATCGACCAGCTAAAACGTAGAATTAGGAGTTCACTGATTTGTCCCCGTAGTAGTAATAGTCAGTCAAATTCGAGTTCCGAGTCTTTGTCTTCCTCCGGTGCAGAGGAAATTAATGCGCCTAGAATAAACCCTGCCGTAACAGACACCGGGAGGAAATCAAAAGCACCGGAGGGAACCGAAATAATAGATAAGAGGGCCTGCTTAGATACGGCAAGGGAAACGTCAACACTTCGTGCTCCATCAGCTCATACGTCGCCTGTGCCGCCCACAACGCCGCCACAGGTCTTCCGGCCGGTACGCAAGTGCCGTTTGGATACACCCCCCCCCCCCCCGCTATAAAGAGTAGTTACCATCGCACTATATTATTTTTATATACTTCTTTTTTTTAAATATTTTCAAGATTTTTTTTCCTTTTCTGTATAACAGTATAGTATAAAATACTTATATATATAACTAATTGTAAGTCTTAATTAAGGGGGGAGGATTGTAATGAGGGTACATTAAATATATAAGTGATTGATTGCAAAAGGCACGTCTAACAGTCACGAATAAACCGTCAATCCGCTTACCCGTGTCTTATTAACAAAATACACTACAAATAGTATGGATTTCAAATGTGTATGTAGGATGATGTAAGTGATGTTTAGATAAATTATTAGGAACTATGCAATAATTTTGCTAGTTATTGGAATGAATGAATTAGGCTATTGAACATTATCTTAGCCAATGTTTAGGGCCCAAACTCTGGTTATGTTAATAAACCGATATGCTTAATTGAAAGGTGATAGAATGAGATTGAAATAATATAAAAGTAACCGATACAGGCAAAGATTACGGGACGGGAACGTCCATCACTGGTAAAGCATATAGTCCTCAAGCAGGGTATTCTTCCGTGATAGGATGATAAAATAAGGAGTTACGGGTACTAGGGAACAATACCTTCAGTACAAGTGATTTACTCATATTAGTACTGTTGGGGACCAGAGAAGTCTTAAATTTGTTACCCTTAATAATGGTACATTGAGGTCACATTCTTCGTTGGATCATGGTGCGAACATAGTTTTCCTCTGTGACAATTGTTGGAGTCCTTTAAAAGTGACTCAAAAAACGTAGACCTCAAGGTTGTGCGCACAACCCAAGGTACACTATTACCTTGATATAGTATGAAAAAAAAATTATATACCAATAAAATAAAATGATTATAATACCCAAGTAAATGGGAGGTACATATGTATGTGTATAAAGTACCCGCACAATAAATATCATGAAATGAAATATAATTGAAGTGAATTGAAACTCCGGTTCCCGATATTTAATAAATAAATACATATATCCGTGAATAGAAGGAAATAAAGCTAGCTAAAAGTCAAAATATTAAATAATAAAAAAGATAAAATACGTAAAAGATTTATGAAAAGAAATGATAATAAAAAAGGCCTAACAATCTACAAAAATACAAGGTAATAAGGGGATCCCCGACCAAATCCATAGGGTTGGATAGATAATTATTTTGCAATTCTATATTAGGACTATTAAAGCTACCCAAAATGCTACTAGCAAGTTGCACATATAACAACTATAGGGTTCGATTTGCACAACTACAGGTAAACAAATTAAAATATATCAACCCAATATGATAAGTACACTTTCGCGTAAATTTATATAAATTTACAAGATTTTCATATTTAGGCACGTTGATTCATATTTACAATGATTCTACTTTAAATATTTTTTTCTTTTCTGTCTCATGTTTTCTTATGTAAAATATGTACAATTTTGAACTACATTTATATAAAGCTTATTATAATCAAGTCCAAAGGTTATCGATACACTATTATTGTAAATTTTATAATGTAATCGTTTTTTTTTTCTCTATAAAAAAAGGCAACGAAAACCTAAAATTGTGTCACCTGCTTGAAATAAAATTGTTTTTTCCGATGTAAATAAATATTTTGTAAAAAAAAATTGCTGTGTACCAAACAACCGACCCAATCCATAGGGTTGACTATAGACATCAAAATTGTTCTTCTCAATGTTTAAATAAATTAATATTTTGTTACATAACTATACAGTGATATTTTCATTTTTTTTTTGCGTACGCTATAATTAACATCATAATATTTCTAACAAAGTTAAATTAATACTTATATTCATGGTATAAAATATTGTTGTTATCTTAAAATTAGGTGTGAATCACACCGTGTGGTCATAGTTCGATGTAATCGCAAACATTTCCGTATACGTACTTCGGAATTTAAAACAAAGGTGTCTCAAATCGCTAGCACTGCTAAGATTGCAATTTGTATTTTGATCTGTCTGTTGTTATGGTAGTGATGACGACTTATGTCCCTATTATTATTTCTTTGTTCTCTTAATTTTAATATGCAATATAGTAATTTGTTTTCGATTTTATTATAACATAAAAAAACATAAGCACTCACGCCTGTCACCCAGAGGGGTAGGCAGAGACTACAGACTTCCATTTGGCACGATTTTATTATGTTCAACTTTTAAAGATTTTAAACAATTATAATTTATTACTTTAAAATAGTACTTACTTGTGTGGAGTATGAGAATATTTACTTCGTTTAATACCATTTTGAAACTCATTACATAATGTATATAATTAATTGATTTAAATTTTGTTGTGCCCATATTGTGAGCCCCAATCCCTGACTGACAATAATGTAACTAAATATTATACTAGACTATAAGATATAAATTTGTGAAAAGACGTACGAAAACTTATGAATAAGATATGGAATACATAATTATAAATAAAAAGTATTGACAGTATGTAGGTGTGAGCAAAGGAAATAAAAATTATCGGGGGTTAGCATATCCACATACAATCGGCCTGATCAGCTGAGTGTTTAGAAAACCTAATAACCGATTAATTTTTTAGGGTTGTTCGGATACTATAAAATGCGGGATGAGTTTTAACGTATTGGTAATGTGGGAAATGAGAGTTTTCTTTTAGAATTGTATAGTAATATTGCCCATAATCTTGACCATGTATGTATGTCGAGCCGCGTATGTGAGACAAATATCATAAATATTTAATAAATAGCAAATTGCTGTGGAGTAATATGTTTGGGTATAATCTAATATATAAATTTATTAATACCGTAATTACAGACAGTCTTACGTCAACACTCAAGTGTTTCATTTCTCTCGTCCTTATATCATTCTTCCTTTAAATTATATTTTACTAAAAAAGTGTCAATTATAATGTACTCATACAGCCTCAACGGTAAAACGTTACAAGAACACGCGACGTTTTTTTAAAACCGTTTTAAATTTTTCTGCAACGCCGATAAAGAAGTTTCACTTCAAAAATATAAGTTCGTTTATTTCCCAATTTTCTGCTGTTTGCTGATCAACCGAAGATATAACAATTCGGTAGTAATTGTAACTTTTTAACATATTCTTCGAAAGTCATCTTCTAATTTACTGGCACAAAACCCGGAGGAAATTTTCAAATAGTTTACAATTATATGACCTACCTAAAATTTCGTTAGTCAAACGTCCACTTTTTCTTACAGAAGGTATAAGTAACTAAATACCGCCACACCGCCCGGGAACATCTGCAACTAAGAAAGAATTGCATGTGCGTTTCGTTTCAGGTGATTTACAGCACCCATGATCACGGGGACGGAAAAATAGTTTTATTCAATGAAAAATACTCGCAAAGATATAGCACATCATAATGTTTCTTTTAAATTCCGATGCCACATGTATTGTTTTATCTTTATCGTGAAAGACTATCGTTTCAAATAATAAAAGAGACTTTATGACTGACGGTGACAAGTATATGAAATAACATTTAAAATGTATAATTGACTTTTTAGTAAAACAGCACCAGTTCGCAGTTTAAAGCAAAATATTGAATCAATGTAATTTATGTGGGATCCCTTTCAGGTTTTTACATGATATTTTGTGTTATTTTGATTTGTTTTATTTTGATCGTTTTTAAAACTTTTGGGATTGAGCTATTTGTTAAGAATAAATTTTGATGTAGGCATATTAAAACCGGGACTTTGAGATAATCCCAAATCGTCGACGGTGACCTCTCAATGGGTCTACTTTTTTGAATTTTTTTAATTAAAATGTTTACATAATTATTACATTATTTGACGATTTAATTTCAGCTATGGAGTAATTATTCGAAATTAATCCAACATAACCTTGGTTTCTTAAAATTTATTCACTATTTAATCAAAATACGAATACATTGGCCTTTTAAACTACTTTTTCTTGAACAAAAATCAAGAGCAGTTGTTCCATTCCCCTTGGTTTCATAAACTAGGTTATAATAAACAACCTCGCGAAAATTTATCGAGCAATCAGTGACAGTCAGTAAGTCAACTAACATTTTACGAAGAATTATTAAATTGAGAGCATTTTGTGCGCTAATTTGTTCGAATCAGCGTAATAATATGAATTCACATTTCGGCAAAAATATTTCCGTATCGGCTTGTTAAAGTCCACTACTAGACTGCGCAGTTATTCATTTTATCTATAATAATTTATATTACCTATAAATATATAAAGCCCGCCTCCGCCTGTCAGTTATACTTTTAAATAAATCCATTAACATGTGAACCGTAAAATTTAACAAGGAGTAGGAATAACCTGATTCGTAATGAGATTTAACGTCGATACATTTAAAAACATAAAAGGCTTGAAACAGTCTACACCTATTACATTTTACATTACACAAACATTTTTCCAAAGTAAAGACTTTATTAAACTGATCTTGTTTTAGAGTAGATGTGTAAGAATTCATTAAAAGATTCCTCGTAATATTACTGACGAATCCTTACGTCACCACCATCATCATCATTAATGCCCATCAAAAGTCTACTGCTGAATATAGACCTTCTCCAAAAATGCCACGAAGCACACATGCATTTTTGATTTATCTTTGCATACATTGAAAGCACATGTAAAAATCATTCTTATAAAAAAATATATATTAAATGTATTGTATTATAAATATCAACTATAATGAACTGTATCTCCGCAACTGATCATAGCGGATGCACAAGTACAAACTTATGCCATGTTTTCTGATTCTGAGAGTCTGTTTGAGAATGATTTACTTAGCCTGGTGTTCTTAAATGAAAATATTCTCACCAGAAAGAACGTTTAGGTAGTAATTCTGCTAAAACTTATGATTTACATTGAATATTATTATTAACCGGGCCTAAATGGCCTGTGGATAATTATTATGTATTGGCTGGATAAGCAAACACAAACTTACCGAGTTCCGGAGGTAGGGTCGACCACAAGGTACCCTCAGGTGCAAGTAAATGGTAAGTGTGAGTGGTGTAAATAGGTGTGTAATGTAACCTGACGTCACCGATGTTATCGGCCAGCAGACCCACATGCGTTGTCCAGCTCCACAAGGTGAAATCACTCCAGTGGGCGTTCACCGTTATCTGACCTCACGTCCAACGTCACTTAGCACAAACTATAATCGAATAGGAACGCGATCTCCTCCCGGGTCACAAAGTTTAGCGTTCCACCCGACAAAGCTAAAATTCCAGCGTACGATATTAAAATACCACACAGGCAACTCGTTGACGCAAATTAATGACAATCGAAGTTAAATTAATCACTCAAACCCAAGGAAAGCCTCGTTGTCACGTGTACGAACAAAATAAGACAACGTAAAGGGTGTATATATTCTAGGGTAACTATTCTAACGTAACTTCTCGACATCTAACCGCCACGGCCGTCGCGGACAATTAATTGTTCCAGACTAATTGGCACGGCCGCAGCCCGCAAAACGAATGCCTCCCGGCCGAAACCGTCAAACCGGTTTATCGTCCGAGACGAACGTTTTCGCAAGTTTTAAGTTGGTACAATTTGGCCTAAACAGGAATAATATCGGATAAGACTTGCCCTTGAATCGTTACTTACACTTGCGTGTAGATTTAACGTTGACATTTAAGAAAATTTAAAGATATTAAGTTAGATACTTCAATGTTTTAATTTGTGATTAAAAACTCTTTTGTGGATGAAAAAATTGATTTAATTATATGAAATAATAAAATGTTATTTAATTGAATATTTTTAAGAGTTGGGAAACTGCCAAATACTTTAAAAAAATATGCTATTTTGTTTAATATTTTATTTGCGTTTAATGTGAAGTTGATGTGTATTATTTTAATGTGATCCAGTTAAATTTTTTGTAAAATATAATAACGTGTTTGTTTTGAGAAAAAATAAGTATATTGGATAATAAAGGAAAATGCAATGGGGAAAATTGTTAGCAAATTTGGTCAAAATAACTTTTGTGGTCCGATAGTAACGCGCTCAACTAGAATAAGTTCGTAAATAGCAACAGTTTAGGTAACATATAAGAAGAAAGAATATAATGGTGAAAAAGTAATGGAGAATTAAGTACTTCAATAATACCATTTTCCATGGGGAATTTTATAGTGAAATTAGTGTTTTATTCAAGATCTTCCAGCGTTATCCCCATCTTTGGTTATGAAGATACAGCCTACATAGACACATACGATAGGCTTCAACACGGGGACCGATTCAAGTGGGACCCGTAATATTAGTCGTCAACCCCTTCCTTAAGAAATTTGGTTGAGTATAGAATCGAACATCTTCTAAAAAGGGTCACGCATGTTAACATCTTTAGAAACGCCCACCTCGTTGTCCGAACCCAGCTTGAGGCACTAGATCCGTACGCTGCCAATACCATCAATAATATTTTACCTTATTTTTTAAAGCATTAGATAACAAACGACCACACAGTCCACCTGATGACAATTGTATGCTGCGGCCCATAGAGATCCAAATTTATCCTCAATTAAGAATCAAAATGCAAATGCGTTGTCACCCCTGAGGACTAAGATGAAGTGCCTGAATTCCAGTAAAAAGCGTCTCCGGTTCCGAGGCCATCTGCGTAGGACAGCATTTTAGTACCTAAGTGTATTTTCTATTCCCTCACTCTTATAGTCCGATTGAAAGATAAACAGACACGGCCGGGGAGAGATCTGGCACAAGACCAAAGGTTTTACACGTTTTTCGAGGCACGGGGGCATCGCCAACTTCCTGACTACCAGTTGCTACTAAGAATTTTTCGACAAAAAAAAATCAATAACTGATTATTTTATGGCCCGAACCGAGGTTTTTACAGATATTTATGATCAGCATTCGTTTTTTACGACCACTAGACTACCAGGCAGTTTGAAAAGTATAAAATGAATATAATAACATGATATGTGTGTGGACTACCTTTTCTTTAACTAAACTACTAAATACTTCTTTAGATTAAATAACGTTTTACGATCGATCTTCAATAAAGTAAATTGAGTGTTAGCAATTTAAAAAAAAATTTCTTTCATTCAAGTAGTTTTATGGCTATATTATTTGACTTATCCATATATAGGACTATAGGCTCGGCCCGACTGAGGTAGAACCACGCTCTTATGGAATACTAGCGTGAAACAGCAAAATAATTATGTAATTCCTGTTGTTATCGTAAAGAACCGGAAGACCTTTTTTACTGCAAACGAGGCATTCCATCTTATTCTTCAGGGTGGCAATCGATCGGTTTTGATTCTTAATCGAAAATGACGTAGATCTCTATGGGCTGCAGCATCTGTTTCTTTATTATGTGTATAAAACAATTTTGATATAGAGGATAAGCATAAGGATGCTTAAAGTGGCTAAGTGCTAAGCGTATGAGAAAGCTTAAAGAAAGAGATCAGTATAGCTGCGACCTAAAATATCAAATGTGATTCCTGCTATAGTTATAGTTCAGCCAGAAGACTTGAACAGAGCCATGCTGCATACATATTATAGAGGTAGAAGGTATAAATTGACTCAACTAGAGAAAGACCACACTTTTAGAGAATACCAATGTAAAGTAGCAGCGTAATTTTTCTTTGTGTTTGGTTTTGTGAGTAGCAGAGAACCTGTGACCCTTTTTAGTGGAAACGAGGCATTACGTGGCTTCAATAGTGACAGCTAGATGTCTATCTGCTATAAGGTGTGATCCTCGTTTTTCACCTTTATAAAATTGTAATAAAATATTTTGATTCAACTCCGGATTACAAATAACGCGTTCCAATTTGTTCGGTATTGGAAGTTTTCAATTAGTGTAGAGAAGCTACTGAGCGGGGCTTTTGTGTTGGAACAATACACAATGAATTCTAAGAAAGCTGTTGTATACACTGAGAGTTGGGATTAATTAATTTATTGTACTTCTATTGCTCATTATTCTCTAATTTTGTTTAAAACTTAAAAAAGTTACTCTAAAAGCCAATATTATATATCCCTCTGGACACAGGCCTCTACGTTTTTCTGCGAGGATTTTTAGAGAAAAGAGAGTTGTTGTATTTAAAAAAAAACTTGTGAGAGCCTCTGAATTAACAATAACTTATTTTGTATTTACTAGTGAACCTGTCCGAAAAGTTTCATTGCAGTCGGTTCAGCAATTTAAAAGATTATCCTGAACAGACAAGCAGGCGGAGAGACAATCAGGCTGACATTTTTTTTAAATGGTGGTCTTAATGGAGTGCAAATAAAATGAGTTAAACATAATTTTTCGATATAACAGAGAGACAATTCAATTTTATTTATTTTTACAGATTGAGTAAATCATGTAGCGGCAGTGTAAGAATATCCACTACCTACCGTGCAATGGTTTGGTAAGAATATCCACTACCTACCGTACAATGGTTTGGTAAGAATATCCACTACCTACCGTGCAGTGGTTTGGTAAGAATATCCACTACCTACCGTGCAGTGGGTTTGGTAAGAATATCCACTACCTACCGTGCAGTGGTTTGGTAAGAATATCCACTACCTACCGTGCAATGGTTTGGTAAGAATATCCACTACCTACCGTGCAATGGTTTGGTAAGAATATCCACTACCTACCGTGCAATGGTTTGGTAAGAATATCCACTACCTACCGTGCAGTGGTTTGGTAAGAATATCCACTACCTACCGTGCAATGGTTTGGTAAGAATATCCACTACCTACCGTGCAATGGTTTGGTAAGAATATCCACTACCTACCGTGCAGTGGTTTCGTAAGAATATCCACTACCTACCGTGCAGTGGGTTTGGTAAGAATATCCACTACCTACCGTGCAGTGGTTTGGTAAGAATATCCACTACCTACCGTGCAGTTGTTTGGTAAGAATATCCACTACCTACCGTGCAATGGTTTGGTAAGAATATCCACTACCTACCGTGCAATGGTTTGGTAAGAATATCCACTACCTACCGTGCAATGGTTTGGTAAGAATATCCACTACCTACCGTGCAGTGGGTTTGGTAAGAAGCGACGGAGGGGAACCAATCAGGTGATGAGCACCAGCATTTTCTTAATAACAACTAAAGAAAAGATGGAAGTTGCCAAACCTGCCTCTGCAAGCGATGTTAATATGCCAAATTTCCTTTGAAGCAATCCATGGGGAAGGCTTATGTTCTGTGGGCTTTTGATAGGCCGTAACTGTAACGGGCAAGGTTATATTGAGATGGTATTTGATATGCATAATTTACACAAGATAAAAACCAAGAAGAAGTCATAGAACTATGTTGGTTAAACTGGTTCTTCTTGAATGGATCAGTGAACTGAATTTATAGTCGTAATAAGCCCACAGAGTTAGTAAGACCTGCAGGAAGTATTTATTTGGGACTGAGCACTGATCACCTGTGGTGTAGTGATGGGTTTTGAAGATGAAGCATATTTTCTAATTTTTAATCCTTTTTAAAGTTAGTTAAAGTTACATCCTATATACGTCCCACAGCTGGGCACAGGCCTCCCCTCATTTCTTAGAGGGTTTTAGGGCAAGGAAGTGTCCGCCGCGCTGCCTCAATGTGTGTTGGCGAACTTCACATGTCTTCGAAATATTTATTTCCTCATTCCTCGGACATGAAGGTTTCATTACGATGTTTTTCTTCACCACCGAGCACATGGTAAATCAGGACTTAAAATTGCAATTAACTATTGGTGTCGGCGGGGATCGAACCCGGGTTACTTGCATTCTGTTATATTTACAGCGAGCGTTAACCATCTGAGTTACCACGGCTATTGAATCCTTTTTAGGGTGTCCAAATATACGAGTACCACGAAGTGCACAAATTTTACAATTTGAACATCTGCTAGACGTCTAACTTTACGTATAGTAATAACAGCAGAAAGTTTGTTTTCATCACCTATTACAAATGTGAACTGCCTTTTAATCTTCAACTTTAGTTAACAAGCTCCATAGTTTGTTCACATGGTGTATGTTATAGAGTTTATAGAAATCGTTTTTTATATATAAAGTAGTGTATTAAGTAGTCACCATAAGACAAAAATATACGCAGTAACAAAGACTTCTTTAAACTTACTACACATAGAAATCTTTGTGCAGTAAGCCAAACAAACTTTATTTAAAACTAAAATGAGCTATTAAAATTAAAACATTTTTCTAATCGATCTTTATTAATAGTGATGTCATCTGCAAAAGGAACAATCTCTGCCATGGTTTATGTGGCAGAACAAAAATAAAAATTGGGGATAAAATTCCTGGGGAACATTCCTTTACTGAGTCCGAAGGCACGACGCCTACCTTTTGTTCTGATGAAAAGACAACATGATAAAAAGTCAATTTTATAAGAAAAATATTTTTATTAGAAAACATATCTGATGTAACATCATCTATTCGTGTATAGAGTAAAATAATTCTGCTTAAGATTGTGGTTTTTACATTTTTCTTTACATCTTGACAGTTTGATCAGTCTCGTCATTACAAAAAAAATAGTGCTTATAATTTATCGTTAATATGTTGACTTTGGACTTTGAAATAAACATTTTTTGCGATGGATTTGTAAAACAAAACCACTTTTTTAAAGTATAAGATGACTTTTTGTCTACCAGATTAAAGTCAGTCTTTTGTGCGACGATTCAGACAAGACAGGGAATTTAGTGCTTACAATTTTGTTAAGTTAAACTTTTTCCTTTACAAAAATCGCTTTGAAGCGTGCTAAAGAACTTTTACAGTTGAAAGAGTATTCTTGTAACAATGAGATTCAGTTTTTCGTTAAATTTATTCCTCGAAGCATTTACAGTTATTTGCATCAAAGAAATATTGGTGTCGTAGGCTAGATAGAATTGTCAAAATACTATACTATAGATGACGCTATAAACGACTTGTTTATGCTATACGTAAAAACATATTGTAACGTGATAGGTAGGTGTACTGAGATATGCCATTACGATTTCCTTGTTTGTACTAGTAGCTTAGCATTTTGTCGAATATGACACTTTCTACATTTTTGCTCAGACATATTAAAATCCAAATGTCATATTATGTTAACATTTAGCAGGAAAATAGCATTTAAAATTTTAGGGAAGAGTCTAGAAAAAAAAATGAATAAAAATGATTACCACGATTTTATCAAAAATGTAATTATGATATCTCTACATTTAAAATTTGTATAATTTTTTTTTGAATTTGAACAAAGACTGTTTGAGAAAATCAATTTCGTAAGGCTAAAAAATTTAAACTAGACGTTCACATCATAATAGTATTTTTTATAACTGATTTATTATTGAGAATAAAATATTGCTCGATACAAAAATTAATATGTTATAATAGATACTTACGTTAAATCTAGCATATTCCAAGTAAAAACAAAAACTTTTGCAAATCCAAATGTGCCTAAGGTACTTATGTTGTACGTCAATTTTTTTAAGTATTTAAATACACACAGGTTTTTAGAAATAGCCTTATTACTATTACTTCTAATTTTACTATAATTTTATGTTAAACGTGCACGACTCATAGTACTCTTTCAGAGTGGAGGCGGGCGCGGGTGCTAGCGCGGGCGCGTGTAAATCAAAATGTATGTAGACGCCAGTTGCATTCAGAATGCTCCGCGGCCGCAGTCGGCGCGGGTGTTTCTAATGGCTCAGTCCGCTCGCATCGTTCACAGTGATTTAGCGTCTGTTAGGTGACTACACTTGTGGTTCTAAGCGCCCAATCAGACTGCACTAGCGGGTACGGGGGGGGGGGGGCACTCGGGTCTTGGCGTCTGCATATTCAGAGTGCCAAACGAGCTACGAGTGTCATTGCAAATGTGTTTGGTCGTTCTCAAACTTTTCTACGTATTTAGAAGACTGATGACGATTTGCTTTTATTAATGGAAAATTCATACTTGAAATGGAAATTGCAATATAGAAGTTTGACACACACGATTTAAATAAAGGAAGAGAAGAGTTTAGAGAATTTTATGTATTATACGCTGATTTACGGACGTAACCCGATAAATTCTTTGAATATACGAGAATGTCATTAGACACTTTTGACTACATATTAAATAAGATCTCCGAGATCCATGTTTAGTCAAGATTGACAACAATTTATTTCTTCCCATAATTTATTTATTTATGGCCACCCTATTTAAATGTTACAGATGTTTGCTCTGCCAAATAGCAGTGCGATGTTGTACTGCAGATATAAATTCTTCCGTATTGATATCCATGATAATTGACGACGCTTCGGCGGGTGAATCAAAATGGTTTAGAACCACAAGCGTAGTCACCCAACAGACGCTAAATCACTGTGAACGATGCGAGCGGACCCAGCCATTAGAAACACCCGCGCCGAGTGCGCCCGCGCCCGCCTCATGCAGACGCTCGGATCGCGGGAGCACTCTGAATGCAACTGGCGTCTACATACATTTTGATTTACACGCGCCCGCGCTAGCACCCGCGCCCGCCTCCACTCTGAAAGAGTACTAAGAGCCCAATCAGACTGCACTAACGTGTGCGGGGGCGGGCGCGCGCGCATGGGTCTTGGCGTCTGCATATTCAGAGTGCCAAACGAGCTACGAGTGTCATTGCAAATGTGTTTGGTCGTTCTCAAACTTTGCTACGTATTTAGAAGACATGGATAAAGATTTGCTTTTATTAATGGAAAATTCATACTTGAAATGGAAATTGCAATATAGAAGTTTGGCACACACGATTTAAATAAAGGAAGAGAAGAGTTTGGAGAATTTTATGTATTATACGCTGATTTACGGACGTATCCCGATAAATACTTTGAATACACGAGAATGTCATTAGACACTTTTGACTACATATTAAATAAGATCTCCGAGATCCATGTTTAGTCAAGATTGACACCAATTTATTTCTTCCCATAATTTATTTATTTATGGCCACCCTATTTAAATGTTACAGATGTTTGCTCTGCCAAATAGCAGTGCGATGTTGTACTGCAGATATAAATTCTTCCGTATTGATATCCATTATGATTGACGACGCTTCGGCGGGTGAATCAAAATAGTTTAGAACCACAAGCGTAGTTACCTAACAGACGCTAAATCACTGTGAACGATGCGAGTGGACCAAGCCATTAGAAACACCCGCGCCGAGTGCGCCCGCGCCCGCCTCATTTAGACGCTCGGCTCGCAGGAGCACTCTGAATGCAACTGGCGTCTACATACATTTTGATTTACACGCGCCCGCGCTGGCACCCGCGCCCGCCTCCACTCTGAAATAGTACTAAACCATTTTGATTCACCCGCCGAAGCGTCGTCAATCATCATGGATATCAATACGGAAGAATTTATATCTGCAGTACAACATCGCACTGCTATTTGGCAGAGCAAACACCTGTAACATTTAAATAGGGTGGCCATAAATAAAGAAATTACGGGAAGAAATAAATTGGTGTCAATCTTGACTAAACATGGATCTCGGAGATCTTATTTAATATGTAGTCAAAAGTGTCTAATGACATTCTCGTGTATTCAAAGAATTTATCGTGATACGCCCGTAAATCAGCGTATAATACATAAAATTCTCCAAACTCTTCTCTTCCTTTATTTAAATCGTGTGTGTCAAACTTCTATATTGCAATTTCAGATTGCTTATATATGATTTATTTATTCCTTGATTCCTTTAGTCCCACTACATTGTCAAACATCTCAAAAGATCGTTTATGGATATAACGACGTTTACGTGATTGATTTTAATGACAACTTGAAAATTTATTTGAAACTACATAATACATAATTGCAATACATGAATCAATATTACATTATCATTAATGCAGCAACAAATGTCATCCGCCTCAGTATTGTATCGCGGTGACTCGGTGTAATAAGCACAGACCTCCAACAACGGCCCCGTCAGGGCCTTTCTCAGCCCACCCAGGGCTTCTCTCGACCCTCTCAGGGTCCCCCTAGGCCCCCTCAGGGCATAATTCGGCCCCCTCCGGGCTTCTCCAAGCCAATGCAGCCTCCAGTCTTTCCGTGGGGGCCCAAAAAAGCAGACCCACCGCGGACAACCTCGTACGCACATGAAGCAGAGCCCACAATCGACGACTACAACACGCTATTTTCCGCTATTAGGAATATCGATGTTAGGGAAATAACCGTAGTATCACGCAAACTGCGCGCGGCCAAGTCCCCCCAAGAACGTCTCCTCGTTCTTGAAGTCAGTTGAATATTCTGCTTCATCAAAACTGCAACATTTACTATACAGGCAGGAATGTCCTTAAGGGTCACTGAATTTGCGTAACTACTAGGTTCTAATAAAGGCTCACTATAGTGTGAGAAATTGTATCCTTAAAAATAATTTTAACGAATGTAATATATTATATAAGCCTTAAAACTATTTTTGAAGTGAGAAAGAGTTAGCAACTATTATTTAAATATTAGCAACTAAATGAATTTATTAATTTTAATTTGGAATTCTCAACCAAAGAGGAGATATTTCAGATTAAAGAAGAATTTCATTTATTTAAGTAACCAAGGGTCATATTTTGTTAGTATTACTTATAACTAAACTTGTAACTATATTAGTAGGCATAATATTAATTGTGAATTACAAAAATAATTAAATACAAACTACGCCTCGTTATTCTACTACATTCTGATTCCTAGAAAATTCCTTGCTAAAATTTTCGACATTCTACTTGAATATTCTAGATGTTTCAGTAGAAACAGCGCTATAATAAGCCGTTTAGTGCCGCGACCGGGGCAATATTGAATTGGTGATACAAGCGGTAATAAATATATTAATATTTACGTTGCAACCATCCGCTCAATTAAATACAATGATGTGTCTTACCTAGATTGAAGAGCAACTTCTGTCCTCCTTTAATTGTGTGCACTAATCCCGTCACCACTAATCCTAGCACTACTACTCCCAACACAACTATTCTAGGAAAGACACACCATCGACGATAAGACGACACGCGTTTCGCCTATATATGAGGCATCTTCAGGTGATGTAGACTCTACGGCGGCTGACCGCCAAGTGAGCGGCGAGCCAAAACAGCTGCTATTTATGCACGCCTACACAACCGCTCCCCACAAAAGTAGCAAGCGACCGCGTCGTGCAATAAAAAACAGCGACTACTGTGTCGCAAGTTTTTTAACGCACGACTTTTTATTGACGTAGTCACGAGTCATTTATGGGCCGAAATCCGTGCTCTACCTTACAATCTATTTGAGACCATTATTCTCACATCATAATCATTAGGTTGTATAATGATTTCTTATATTTACGTGAACACATAAGGTAGATAAGTTTGTGGGCCACAAAACCCCGGGAAAGAACATCGATTCCTACTAAAGATGATACTTAAGACTCTTGAAATTAAAATAACATACTAATTTCAATAGATAAGGAGGCTGGGTACTACCACTTGCTTGGGACACTATAATCAATAAAATTAAAACTATACCCATGCATAGCACTGCAAGACTTCAAATTACAGTCAGTTCATTTTGCATAGATCAGACCATATCCTTTCAGCTGCGGAGACTCTAACCGTAATTCTCCGTTGACTGCGGAGCTGTTTAATAAAATGGACGGCTGATTGGGCCCAATCCGTTTAAACGCAAATATCTTGATTTTGGTATATCGAATACTATAATATGTATACATTTCTGAATTTTCTATGAAATTCCCTATAAAAAGAGTACATATATTTAATAAAGTTTAAAGTGGTTAGTATAACTAAATATAGAATAAATTCAAAACTATCATATTTCTCAAAGGCACAAAGTTTTTTAATAGTTCAATTTTGTTTTATTTTAATCTTACGTCTATTGTTTACAATATTTTATGTGCAAAATCATAGGCTACAATACAATTTTTTATCGTAAAACGCATTAATAATAAGCTTACAAGAACCCACAATCAATTTACACCGATGTAGCATGTAGTTCGGACCAGATGCGGCATAATGCGGCGTAATGCTTTAGTCAATAAAAATAGTTTTTTTTTATTTCATTACAATGATTCAGTCTTGAATCTCTCTTTTTCTTTACATGATTCAGTCATCTTTCAATAGGTCTTGCTAAGTTTTAGAAATCCGATAAAGTATTTCATAAGTACTCTTAATGCCATCAAAATTTTAGTCGTAAGTGCCATATTTATTGAAAAATTAATTACTTTATTTGAGCAAACAAACTTTAACAGCACTTGTACATAAATAAAGATTCATTCATTCCTTTAAAAACCATAAAACCACTCAAGAGTCACTCCTGCTGATGTAGAGTTATAAATAACGTTTTTTGTAAACAATACCCAATGCACCATAATATGTATCGAGTGACAGAGGCGCCGCGAGGTGCGCAGCGGTTATGTTACATTTCCAATAACCAATAACATTATTTCTCCAAACGGTATGCATTATACAAAAAATATGCCACAATTAAAGTTCGATTCTGCACTTTTTTGTGCATCATGTACTAGTTCATTAAAACATTTTTTATACGTGGTAGAGCCATGCTGCAGTTATATTAGTAGTATAGTTGTAGCACGAATAGGCCGGCTCGATCGGGGAAGGACCAAACTCTCACAAAATACCAGCGTGAAATAATAGCTTAATGCTTCTGTGTTTCGTATGGTGAGTGTAGAGAACCGGAGAGCCTTTTTGCTGGAAACGAGGCGTTCCATCTTAGTCCTCACGGGTGACACGCATTTTTGCATTTTGATTTGTAATCGAGGATAGAAGTAGATGTCTATGGGCCGCAGAAACCACCACAGGTGGACTGCGTGCTCGTTTGTCACCCTATCATATAGAAAAAAAAACATACAAAATAAAGAGGTGTATTCATTTCAACGATGAGAGCCGTGGTGGCTCGGAAGAGCCGTGGTAGCTCAGATAGTTAGCTCTCGCTGTAAATTTCATAGTACGCTAGCAAGCCGGGTTCGATCCCCACAAGCATAAATGAAATTATTAATTACAATTTTAAGTGCTGATCTACCACGTGCTCGGCGGTGAAGAAAGACATTGTGAGGAAACCTGCACGTCTGTGAAATAAGAAAAAAAATATTTCGAAGACATGTGAAGTTCGCCAACACGCATTGGGGCAGTGCGACGGAAACTTCTTTGCCTTTGCCCAGCTGTGGGGCGTAAAAAAGGCTGTAACTTAACTAACTTAAGTATTCATTTCGACGATGAGAGAGCCCTGGTAGCTCAGATTGTTAGCTCTCGCGTTAAATTTCACAGTACGCTGGCAAACCGGGTTCGATCCCCGCCGGCATCAATGAAATTATTAATTACAATTTTAAGTGCTGATTTACCTTTGCTCAGCGGTGAAGAAAAACATCATGAGGAAGTCTGACTGTCTGAGAAATAAAAAAAATATTTCCAAGGCATGTGCAGTTCGCCAACACGCATATGGGCAGCGCGGTGGATACTTCTTTGCCGTAAAACTCTTTCAGAAGTGAGGGAAGGCCCAGCAGTGGGACGGAAATCGGCTGTGTAACTTAACTAACTTAACAATTTCGACGATGATAGTCTGAAATAATTAGCTGAATAAATTATAGCTAGGCAACAATAAAAACTAAATGGATGGATGGACATATTATTTATATTGAATAAATATATAACATAGGTACTTATTTCTTTAAAAGGCTCCTGGTACTTGTTGGATTTACTGTATCTACAGTACAATTCATTTACGAATGGTACTGTAGGTAGCAGCAATCTTGCTATAGGTTGAAATATAATGCAACGTTACACGATTTGCAAAGTAAATACAGATAAAATGTACATTAAAAAAACCAGTATAAGAAGTATGTGTCTGAGGTGACTTTAAAAACCACAACCTGTTCATATTAAATTAAAAAATAAAAATTTCAAATATTAAATATTAAAAAATATTAAAATAAAAATATTAAAAAGCATATTATGTAAATACTATCTAACTTTCTGTTTTAATAAATTGTTTAAAAAATTCCGCCCTCTTGTATTAGCATACATGACATATCCAAATGCCACATTCAATTTTTTATAAATCATCGAATAATCGTGGAGTCAACCAAGCTCCATTTCTCTGCTCGAGGGCGCTAGATTCTTTACCATTCTAACCATTCAACCAAATTTGAACTTGATGCAGTATGGCAAACTTTAGTTCCTTTTTTCGCCACCCGCAAAACAGAGAACTAGAATTCACTTCTACGGACGTCTCAAAAATGGACACCATTGCACCTATTGCGTATATACATAAAAATTTTGAAAATATTGCACTTTATCCACATTTTGATGTACTAAAACTGTGAACGATGAACAATTATACATATTTTAACACAAAACTGACAGTCAACACTAAAATTTTACGTACATTTCAATTCAACTTTCCTCAACCAGCATGTTAGTTTTAAGATAGCAGTTTGCTTCATACATATTAAAAAACGATTTTATACGTACTTAATAAGATAAAACACAAAATGAGATTACAAATAAGAAGATTTTTTACCCAGGCATTGTTTTAACACAATGCACCACACAATAAATATAAATTAATACAAAATAATTACAAACAACTTCGTTGTTAGCGCGCGTCAATCACACTAATGGCTGACTCGAGGAACGGACGACATTTAAGAATAATTTAAATAAAATATACTACTAAAGTGTATAAGCTGTGGGGTTTTTATGCTAGCCTTTTTTATCCTGTACACATTGACATATGGTAGAATGAGTTAGAAATAGCGCATAATGCTTTGTTTCTTCATTAAAAGAGCGGGTAAAAATGTCTAACACTTGGACGCCCGCAGTCAACGGAGATATTTTCGTGTCCAAGTCTTGGACATCCGCAGTTGAGAGGATAAACAATAATGTTACGAGCTTAGGGTTCGTGACAATTAAAACTATCAATGAGGAATTACCAAAATTGACACTAAAAATTTAAAATGTAAATCTCCTTGCAACCTTGTATTTATTTAGCTGACACATCATTGTATTTATTTAACGGAAGGTTGCAAAGAAATTTATATTTTTATTTTTTATTATAATGGATTTCCGCAATATAACGCCTGATTCTATGAAAATTGATACTTTAATTACCGAACACCAATTAAAACTTAAAACACACTAATAGCTAATCACACTTCACATTTTAGTTCAATTTATTTTGCTCCAAATTCATAGCTTGTATCATAATTGATAGAATCAGGCGTTACTTTGCGGAAATCCATTATAACAAAGATATTAATATTTAAGTTTTAGTTGGTGTTCGGTAATTAAAGTGTCAATTTTGGTAATTCTTCATTGGTAGTTTTTATTGTCACGAACCTTAAGGTCATAACATTATTGTTTATGGTCTGATCTACGTGCACGTATAAGATTTTTCATTGACTGCTTAAAGTACTGTAGCACAATGACTAGTCCTATATTAGGCACTTATGATAATAAACTCAATGATACAAAAGCAATAATACTATAGAAGTTCTCTATGATGAATTTGCATTACAATAGTAGGGTCGCGGGTTCGAGTCCTATTAATGAATGACTTATGAAAGTAAGGTCTATGATACAAAAGCAATACTATAGACGGTCTCTATGATGAATTTGAATTACAATAGTAGAATCGTGGGTTAAAGTCCTACATATTAATGACTTATGAAAGTAGAGTCTATGATACAAAAGCATTATTATCCTTGATGCATAGGCATTATATGGGGTGGTCGGGTGACCGACTGCTCTGAGTAATGTTGCAAAATGACTAGTCCTCATTAGGGACTTGAAAAAGGATTATTATGGTGGCGTGTATACTGCTACACGAGCAATTGGTCCGAGGTAAACTTGGGCTCGCTAACCGATGTGTCCTAGACTATCATCTTAGTGCCGGTGGTAAGCGGGTTTGTTGTAGCAATACGGCTTTCCCGTGGACATCGCACACCCATACCGTTTGTGGGCGATGTCGTAGCGCATAGCGATGCGTCGTCTATCCTTCGGATTGGGATGATGAGTGTGTTTGGTAGCACTTTAAAGTGTAACAAACATACTGAACTTCATGTCTTAGTGCGTTAGCACTATGATACGTGAAGTTTAGTTCATTGGCGTCTTAGTAGCGTGCCACTATGATACGTTGGTGATATTTTTAGTTAACATCAATACAAAATTTGTTACCAAAATCGATAGGGATCATGTAGGTGTGTTGTGAGGGGGCGCCATTCGTATGATAGTTGCATTGATGCTTACTGCTTCTTGCGGTATTGCGTCTTGTGATTGTTCTGCAGGTGTGCTGCGCCTGATTCGACGCATTCTTGTGGTTCAAGTCGATAGAGGTATGCGGGTGGTGATGTCTGCTAGGATGTATGGGGGACCTTGGGATGGTGTAAGCCCGATGATAGTCGTGTTGATGCTTGTTGCGTTCTGCAGCATTGCGTCTCTGCGATGGTTGTTAGGTGGGACACTATTCTCAATGGCGCTCTCTGCGTCTTGGTTTGACTCACAACTGAGTAGCTTTGCCCAAGTCGAGTCCCTTCATTACGGGGCTGCAGACTGTCTGCCCGTATGATAGTTGCATTGGTGCTTACTGCTTCTTGCGGTTTTGCGTCTTGTGATTGTTCTGCGGGTGTGCTGCGCCTGATTCGACGCATTCTTGTGGTTCTGTTCGATGGAGGTATGCGGGTGGTGATGTCTGCTAGGATGTATGGGGGACCTTGGGATGGTGTAAGCCCGATGATAGTCGTGTTGATGCTTGTTGCGTTCTGCAGCATTGCGTCTCTGCGATGGTTGTTAGGTGGGACGCTATTCTCAATGGCGCTCTCTGCGTCTTGGTTTGACTCACACCTGAGTAGCTTTGCCCAAGTCGGGTCCCTTCATTACGGTGCTGCAGACTGTCTGCCCTCCACGATGTTTCATATAACAACATAATAATATATCTCTGTAACTTTCACACCTTTGAATGATTGAAGGCAATTTGTTGGTGGGTGAGAAAAACATGATCGAAAATGCATTTACTCAACGTCAGTGACACAAAACCTTTCTGATGGCAAATTATTACCAACAACTTATAACTGCCTTTTGGCTATATCTGCCATTGTATTGGTTGGTGGATCATATGTGTCGACCTCATGCGGGTGGTAGTTGGTGGGAGGATCTGAGGAGACTCTCAAGGCTGCGGCCGAAAGCCGCACAACGTGGGACCCCATTCCCTTGAGGTGAGCGGTATACTCATGATACGCTCTGCGGCTAGTAGCCGTGCTGATCATGCAATCGGTGGTGATGCCATACACTAACGTCACGTCTGCAGGAGCAGTGGTCTGGCAGATGGTTGCGCTTATGGAGGGTTAACTGACAGTGTGCCTATTTGCCTAAACCGTGTGACGTACATTCACTGTGGCTGGATTCGTTCGTATTCTGTATGGCGTTTACACGCATTGACATGCGCGACTTCGGTCGATGTTTGTGTTTATGCACTAACAAGGGACCAAGCCTCTTTTATTGGTTCGCCTGTTATTTTGCTGTGAACTACGGTCCAGTTACCGAATTAACGTTCCCTTCGGGGGGAGTGCATCAAAATGGTTGGCGCTCACCGCGCACGGCGTGTGTGGAGCCGTGTGCCTCCCTTACATTTTTTTTAAATAAATGTAGGAGAGCGGAGCCCTTATATCGGGTATTTTGTATAAATATTTTGAGAACCTTTTCCAAGCGGGAAGGGATAATTAATAATAAATTAATAATGTAAACCTGATACAAGTGGAATAGAACATTTTATGTTCTTAACCTTTCTCGAGCCCTGTTCTCGTGAACGGGGTTCACTTAGCTTATAAGGCACTACTAACAGCTTTTAATTACTCTAGTAAATATTCATTCTTCCAAAAGACTCCTAAAAAACTAAGTTACTGAACAAACACAACGTAAATAAGGGTACTAACTAAGATGATCACGCCAAAAATATTACAAACGGCCTATTATTAAACCTTTTGAAAGATCATTTAGAAAGATCAAAACATATGTTATTTATCTTGGTCACAAATATATAATGTTATTGAAAAAGGGTAAATTTATTATATGTAATATATTTAATATCTAATATATTTATTATTATGAGAGGGGGAAGCGTTACAATATAATCCCATGTATATCCTATAAAGCGATGGAGGAAAACTAACCATCCGATGGGCAGCAGCATCTTATTAAAATCTGTAGTGACCAATCCGCCTGCAAAGCATGGCAACTATGGCGTATATCCTATGCGGAGGCCTATATTCATCAGTATTCTTTCTTAGTCTCGAAAATTTAAGAAGTAAATTTTCTACTAAATTCAAAATTATATTATATTTTTATTTTTTATTATAATAGATTTCCGCGAAGTAACGTCTGATTCTATCAAAATTGACACTTTAATTACCGAACACCAATTAAAACATAAAACACACTAATAGCTAATCACACTTCATACTTTAATTCACTTTATTTTGCTCCAAATTCATAGCTTGTATCATAATTGATAGAATCAGGCGTTACTTTGCGGAAATCCATTATAATTAAGATATTAATATTTAAGTTTTAATTGGTGTTCGGTAATCAAAGTATCAATTTTGGTAATTCTTCATTGGTAGTTTTTACTGTCACGAACCCTAAGCTTGTAACGTTATTGTTTATGGTCTGATCTACGCGAAATCAGCTGACTGTATCTTGAAGTTTTGCAGTGATTCTACTAATACTAGACGAAAGAGTAATTTGTAAGAAATTGTCGATTGCCACCAATTAATTTTGACTTCGAACGGCTTGGATCACTTCGTAAGGGTTAAGTTAGTGTGTTTTACGCTATCCGCATAGTAGCTGTATTTACAATCTACGAATAAGTTCTGTTGCCCTGGTACATCCACGTACGGGTACAATATTCCGCTAAAGAGAACCCCACAAATTTAAATATTGGCGTAGTTCATTCTCACACACACTCAGATCCAAACTTAAGTATATCTGGGGATATCTATGATGCATTGTCTAATGTGACGCAGCTTAATTTTAGTGAAAAAAAGATGAGAGAAAATTCAGGAGAAAAGAATGACTTAGACGATTTTAAGTCATTAATAACGAATGTGTTCCAAGAGCTGAAGATTACAACGAACGAGATACAATATCAAAACAATGAGCTTAAGGAATCAGTTTAATTCACAGCTGCAAAATATGATGAGGTACTGGAAAAGTTGCAAAAAATTGAAAAGGATATGGCTGAAGATAGTAAATAAATATGTCAATTAGAAGAAAAAATAGACCAACTAGAGAGGCAGGCCCGTACTACCAGCTTAGAGATGAGAAATGTACCAAAAGCAAATGGATATATATATATATAATAACCGATTACGTAGAGAAAAAAAGTAAACTTGACGTCAACGTAGAAAAGATGAAAATGAAAATAACAAAAGGTTACGAGTCGTAAAAAATATTTATACCTAAACATAAATTGAATTTATATATGTCAGAAACCTTTTGGCCGGAGGGAGTAGCCTATAGGCGTTTTGTTGACTTCAAATATCGTGAAAAAGGAAGTGCCGTCAAGGCCGGGGTGAAAAAATCAACTTTCAAAATAGGTTACACCAAATTAGTCAGTTTTAACTGTAAGAACGTAGTTCGATCAGTGGAGTGTGTGCGACGGCTATGTCGCTCAGCGGACGTGGTCGCCCTACAGGAGACCTGGCTGCTGTCACACGACCTCGCTTTCCTAGGAACCATTGACAGTGACTTCGCTTTTGCCGGCACCTCAGCTGTTGATACTGCGGACGGTGTGTTACGCGGGCGACCATACGGAGGTGTGGCCCTTCTCTGGAGAAAAGCTGTGTTTCCTTATGTAACCATAGTGAAGTGTAGAAGTGTCCGGCTTGCGGCGATTAAAATCGAGCTAAGTGATCGTTGTTTTATAGTCTTGTGTATATGCCGATAGAAAAAAAGAAAATCTAGTGGATTTCACAGAGTGTCTTAGTGAGATGGCGGCTCTTGTTGAAAGTCATAATGTGGAAACTGTGTTTATGTTAGGGGACTACAACGCGTACCCTGGTGAGTCTTTTGACACAGAACTATTGTCATTTTGCTCTGAAAAACTATTGTCGTGTGTAGACAGAGACTTGTTGCCATCGGATACCTATACTTTTGTGAGCGAAGCGCATGGTAGTTTAAGGTGGCTAGACCATGTTGTGGTCACGACCGCGGCGAGGCCTACTGTACTTTCTGCATGTGTTCTTTACGACACGTAGTGGTCCGATCACTTTCCTGTATTGATGGAGTGTAATTTCAATATTGTAACACCAAAATTAGCTCAGTCGAATAATTGTATTAATAAAATCATATGGGGAGAGCGTGATAATTATCAAATTGATAAATATTACAATGAATGTAACTCCAGGTTAAAATTAATAGATTTTCCAGCAGAATTTTCGGATTGTTGTGATAGTATGTGTAGTAACCATCAACACAAAATAGCGCTTGACAGATTGTATGAACACATTGTGTGTATACTTTCGGAGGCCGCTATCTGTAGTTATAGTGTTAGGACGGGGCGAAAAGGAAAATACTTACCCGGTTGGAACAAACACATTCGCGAGGCACATGGGAGGGCTCGACGTTGTTTTCAAAGTTGGTCACTACATGGCAGACCCGGCTCTGAAAATGAATGAAATGTGTGAATCGAGACGCATTTTTAAAGCTTAATTAAAATGGTGTCAAAATAATCAGACACAAATAAAAATGGACATAATAACTGAACACCACAAAAGAAAGAACTTCGGTCAGTTTTGGAAAGCCACTAATAAAATGAATCATAAGTTGAACCTTCCAGTGAGTGTTTCGGGAGCTTGTGATCCCAGTGATATTGCTAATGTGTTCAGAGAATACTTTAGAGTGGAATCACCACTGGGACCGACAGAGCCGCTGGTGTCTGATGCTGAGGCAGGTAGTCTGAAGCGTAGTGTATTTTTTACCGCCAAAGATGTAGCTAAAGTCATTAAGTGCATGGTGAGGGGCAAGTCACCTGGGCATGACCACCTCAGCATTGAACACCTGCAACATGCTGGAGTTCATTTGCCAAGGGTTTTGTCTTTGTTGTTTAATTTGTGTATTGGGCATTCATATCTCCCTGACAAATTGATGCGAACTATTGTTATTCCTATTCCAAAAAACAGGACTGGTGACGCCTCTGATGTGTTCAACTATAGGCCCATCTCCCTTGCTTCTGTGATCGCTAAGGTACTGGACAGTTTGCTTAACGGGTTCCTGGATAAGCACATCACACTCAATGATGCTCAATTCGGTTTTAGACCAGGACTTTCCACCGAGAGTGCTATCTTGTGTCTCAAGCAGACTGTCCAGTATTACACAGCAAGGAAGACACCTATGTTTGCTTGCTACCTGGACCTATCAAAGGCGTTTGACTTAGTGGCTTACCAACGCATGTGGGATAAAATGAGATCTGAAACTAGCCTGCCCGAAGAAGTTATATTGCTCTTTCAGCACTGGTATAGCAACCAAAAGAACAATGTCAGATGGGCTGGCTCGCTCTCAGAAGAATACAGATTAGAATGCGGCGTGAGGCAAGGTGGTCTAAGCTCTCCTACGCTCTTTAACTTATATATGAATAGGCTCCTTGATGAGCTCAGCAGTACCGGTATCGGTTGCCACATAGACGGAGTTTGTATTAATAACATAAGTTATGCAGATTATATGGTGCTGCTGAGTCCATCAAGTGCAGCCTTAAAGATAATGTTAACTATATGCGAATCTTATGCTGTGACCCAGGGGCTCAAATATAATGCTGTTAAGAGCGAATTCATGATGTTCAATCCGGACCAAAGCGATACACTAATGTGCCACTTTTTAAGCTCTGTGGAACTCCTTTGAAAAAAAGTTGAGACCTTTAAGTACCTGGGCCACTGGATCACAGATGACCTGAAAGACAACCTGGATATTGAGAGGGAGCGGAGGTCCCTGTCTGTCCGCTGTAATATGTTGGCCCGCAGATTTGCTAAATGTACTGACGAAGCAAAGATTACACTTTTCAAGGCTTACTGTCAGTCATTTTATACGTACAGTCTGTGGGTTAACTTTACGCAGATGACATACAGTGATCTTCGTGTACAATACAATAACGCGTTCCGGGTATTGATGGGGCTTCCGCGTTTCTGTAGCGCTTCTGCTATGTTTGCGGAGGCTCACGTAGATTTTTTCACCGCCATAATACGTAAACGTTGCGCTTCACACCTTAGGCGCATTCGCGACCGCCCCAACAGTATCTCTTGTGCTTTGGCAGACCGTTGGGACTCGCCGATGCTTGCTCGATGGATACGGCTGCACGCAGTTAAGTAGTCATTTTGCGGGCAGGGCCGGGTGCCATATTTGTTTGTGTGGTTTTTCTGTTTGTCCTTGTTTTATTTTATATGTGTTATGTTTCAATAGTCAATTACTAACATTAGTTATAAGCTCTAAAAATTGTTACTAACCTATATGGATCATGATGTCCGAAATAAACGTTTATTATTATTATTATTACTACGCTGCTACAACATCCTCTTTTACAGTATGAGTCCTCCTATAATAATGACAAAAGAAGGAAATATGTAGTTTGTCCCAATAAGCTTCTAAAGACAAAATGTTCGCATAAACATTTTTGCTTCCTGGGAGGTTACCTTTATAATAAATTAAGTAAACTTTTGTCAATTTACTCTCTACCAAAATATGCATGTAAACAAAAATTACAGAAGTGGTTGCTAAATATCGATTATACGGCTGCTGAAAATTTACTGAGAGTATTATCCTAAAAACACATCACACACACACACACACACACACACACACACACACACACACACACACACACACACACACACACACACACACACACACACACACACACACACACACACACACACACACACACACACACACACACACACACACACACACACACACACACACACACACACACACACACACACACACACACACACACACACACACACACACACACACACACACACACACACACACACACACACACACACACACACACACACACACACACACACACACACACACACACACACACACACACACACACACACACACACACACACACACACACACACACACACACACACACACACACACACACACACACACACACACACACACACACACACACACACACACACACACACACACACACACACACACACACACACACACACACACACACACACACACACACACACACACACACACACACACTATTACACATATATAAATAACTTAAAAAACATATAGAATCTTTCCTTGTTGAAATATTTCTTATTCTTGTATTTCTCTTATATATTTGAAAATGTAATACGTGCTATCCATTAGGGTGAGGGCCTGGTGATTTATAACACAGGGATTACCCTAGTATGGACACCAGTCTCTCACAAAGGTCAAAATTATCTACAACCGTACTATTTAAGAAATAATGTGAAATTATATACCTTTGTGAAGATAAAAATAAAATGATTTATTATTATTATTTTTGAGGTATCTATATAATTTTCTCATCTGGTTGGGTTCTATAAATATATAATTTTAAGTTAAAATGAAAAGATAAATATACATAAATATCAATAAAATAAAATAAATACAAAAAATACATAAATAAATAAGATCCAACCAGATGGAAGCCCTTGGCAGGGGAGACCAAACGGCCGAGGGTTAAGAGGAAAGGGAAAGAAACCGGCGGACGATGCGGGCATTATCGAGGAGCACCGCCTTCTGCAATTGAGCTCGGAGCGGTCCGTCACGGAGTCTCAGTCGCCTCAGATGACCCGAGAGGCTGACTGGGATTAGCCTATTTGCAGAGACGACTACAGGAATAATTTCGGCCGGCAGACCACCCAACATGTCGGTTACCTCGTGAGTCAGGTCCAAATGTTATGTTCGTTTATCTGTTTCGGCTTTCACGAGGTTCTCGTCATACGGAATGGTAATGTCGATCAAAAATATCCTTGACTGTGCCCGGTCCATCGGCACAATATCAGGCTTAATCGCAAGAATAGTCCTGTCTGTGATGATGGCCCGGTCCTAGTAGAGCCTGGCGCGATCACTTTCGAGCATGGCTTCCGGCAAGTACATGTAATACGGCAATTTTCAGTCCACAAGACCGTATTTTAGAGCGAGCTCCTGGTATAGAATTCTGGCTACTAGGTTGTGCCTGTGCAAGTATTCAGAGTTAGAAAGCGCCGAACAACCGGAGATGACATGCCTAAGTGACTAACCGGGATGGCGATAAGCTCGACAGCTTTATTATTATTATAGGGGTATCTGTATAGTTTTCTCATCTGGTTGGTTTCTATAAATATATAATTATAAATTAAAATGAAAAGATAAATATACATAAATATCAATAAAATAAAATAAAAACAAAAATACACAAATAAATAAAGATCCAACCAGATGGAAACCCTCGGCAGAGGAGACCAAACGGCCGAGGGTTAGGAGGAAAGGGAAAGAAACCGACGGACGATGCGGGCGGTATCGAGGACCACTGCCTTCTGCATTTGAGCCCGGAGCGGTCCGTCACTGAGTCCCAGTCACCTCAGATGACCTGAGAGGCTGACTGGGATTAGCCCATTCGCAGAGACGACTACAGGAAATATTTCGGTCGGCCGACCACATGTCAGTCACCTCGCGAGCCAGGTCCAGATATTTTGTTCGCTTATCTGTTTCGGCTTTCACGAGGTTCTCGTCGTACAGAATGGTAATGTCGACCAAAAATATCCTTCATTGTGCCCGGTCCATCAGCACAATATCAGGCTTATTCGCAAGAATAGTCCTGTCTATGATGATGGCACGGTCCCAGTAGAGCCTGGCGCAGTCATTTTCGAGCACGGATTCCGGCACGAGACCGTACTTCAGAGCGAGCTCCTGGTGTAAAATTCTGGCTACTAGGTTGTGACTGTGCAAGTACTCAGAGTTTGAAGGCGCCGAACAACCGGAGATGACATGCCTAAGTGACTCCCCGGGATGGCGTCAAGCTCGACAGACGTCGACGGTGCCATCCTTTAGGATGTCTCTCCGATACTTGTTGGTCTTAATAACCTGATCCTGTATTGCACAGACAAAACCCTCGGTTTCCCTGAAGAGGTCACCGAAACGTAGCCAGTTGAGGGAGGCGACTGTATCTACGAAGGGCTCATGAAGTACCTCCCTCCTACTCTCCTTGTAGTACCTCCCGTGGAGCCCCTTCTCCTTTCATACGGTCTACCGGTCGGAAATGCTAAGCATTGCTTGGTCCTGCAATTGCTCGTTGGCTAAGGATAGAAGGGTAAGCTCTTTATCACTAGAAATGACGTCATTATAGAATGGATCATCCGATCTCGCTAAGAAGTATTGACGGAGACTGCACACTTCGCGATTATGCATGGTGAGCGCGCTCATAAAGCCACGCCCACCATGTTTTTGCGGCAAGTACAGCCTCATTACCGACGATCTCGGATCATGCATCCTATGGAACGTCATGGTAGTGCGGACTTTTCTACCCAGAGCGTTAAGCTCAGTCTGAGTCCACCTGAGTATGCCAAAGGTATACATGAGGACAGGCATAACCCAGTAATTATATGCGTGTGACTTGTTCACACTGGAAAAAAGACTGTTAAGCACTTTGGTCAAGCGCTCATAAAACACGTCGCAAGCTGACTGTTTCATACCAGCCTCATCGATACCGATGTTCTGTGACATACCCAGGTATCGGTATGTTTCAGCCTCGGAAAGGGTCCTTAAGTTGACAGGCATAGACAAGTCTATGCCCTCAGAGTTAGCAAACCTTCACCTTTCAACATGGAGGACCGCACAGTTATCCGTCCCCAGCTCCATTCCAATGGAATTGCTAATTTCACAAGTGATGTTTAGCAGTTCCATAAGATGGGAGCGACTGGAGGTGAATAACTTGAGGTCATCCATATAGAAAAGGTGGGTCACTTTTGTCCCTAACTTCCGTAGCTGAAATCCCCTTCCGGAGCCCTCCAGTAAGGTACTCAGGGTTCAGAGAGAGGCAGAACCAGATTGGACTAACACAATCGCCCTAGAAGATACCCCTTCTTATTCTTATGTGGTTCTCCGCAGCCATCATCCGCTCGCCCAGATGACAAAGGATCGTACTCCACTGCCCCATACACTACTCGAGTAAGTCTCTAACTGTAGAGTCAATCTTGTACAGCACGTGGACCCTCTTTAGCCATGTATGTGGCACCCAGTCGAACGCCTTTCTGTAGTCTATCCAGGCGGCAAAGAAGTTCCGACGGTTGCGTTTCACCACTTTGCCTATGACCGCGTCAATGAGGAGTAGTTCCTTGGTTCCACGACCACCGCCCCGACATCCATTTTGAGCGCGTGACATCACCTGGTTTAGCTCCAGGTGACGAGTGATTCTCGCGCTCAAAATGGATGTCAGTGTCTTATATATGGTGGGTAGACACGTGATGGGGCGGTATTTGCTCGGTTCTGTGGTATCCTGATCTTTAGGAACCAAGTGAGTGATCCCAGTAGTGAAGAGGCTCGGGAGCGACTTCTGGTCGAGAGCCTCTTGAAACAGTCGGGTGAGTACAGCGTGACAAACTATGAAACCCTTCAGCCAGTAATGATGCAGCCCGTCGAGCCCCGGAATTTTCCAGTTCAGGGCCCTACGGACCGCCTCAGCCACGTCTTCCGGCGTTATGGTGATGGGGTCCATAGGCGTAACACTCGCCCCTTGGCTCGCTATAACTTCCATCCAAGGGCCCTCGCTGTGTCAGCCTGATCTGGTCCTTGGCCCGTTCCATATACCTTTGGTCGCTCCAATCATTTATAGAGCCTCTTCTGATCACTCTAGAAGAGACGATTCTGGTTGAACAGCCTAGACCTCTCGGTAAATCGTGGAATCCGCTTCCCCTAAGCAGCGATCTTTTGCTTCAGGTCGTCTATGCGCTCCGTTAGTTTCTGCGTGATATCCGGCTGAGACAAAACTGATATTTGTCCCAGCAAACGCTATCCTAACGGTACGCAAAATCCTCAGTCTATTATTACCCGACCTGAAGCTTGTCAGTCTGCCGATAATGGCCCTTGCCTTTGCGATACGGTCTTCGATTCTTTTTCTCCAGGCTGGGATGGCGCTACTTTGTGTAGTAGCGCGTCCAGCCATGGGAAGTTTGGCGCCAATAATACGGCAAACTGCCACTGCGGCGCCAAAGAGAATTGAGTCCGTCTCGCAAAGGTCCCGGCTGGCTACCAAATAGGTCACCAGCATTGGGTTAAGAGCCCTCACGACAGCCCGATTTCACTTGCTTAGGGGTATGCGGGGAAGTCGTGGTCGATTTTCGAGAGGGGTGCTGCGCGTTTCCAAAATCGCCTCTTCCAATATACTCCTCATTTGCTCCAGTTCGTGGGAGACTATTTTATTGTCGTTCGAATCAACCATAACTGGAAGATCCGTGGCGACTTCCACGTGTGGATGCTGGTCTGTCGGATATAGATCTGCATCTCCAGCCATAGCCGATTCATTCGACGATGAAATAGCCTCACGCCGTAATCTTCGAGTTCGGCATCATCAAATATTTTCGAGCGCATGATGTACCGAACTCGGTCTGCCAGGTTTTGTTCCATGACGGGGATAGAAAACTCCAGCTCAGCATTGCTTTTTTGCTTTGAGCCCTATACGCTATTCCCACAGTTTCCTCCCCTTTCGCCCTATAGTACGCCCGCAATGCGTTTTTGTTAGTAGATTTTGTCCAACGTATGCAACGTGCTCCACCAGCAGCGGGTGCCGCTTGCTAAGTCCGAGAAGACCCAGCCGACACCAAGCCTTCTGGTGGGGATGATGGATGCGAGGGGCGCTAGGTGATCGTGCAGCTCCTCGCGCTCGGCTGGCATCACGCATGCTGCCGCGTCCAGCGCCAGCTACAGACGCGCCCCGGCGACATCCATTTTATGGGCGCCAAATAACGGGAGACGCCCAAGCCCGGCACCGTTTCGTGGTTGGGTCATATGCATAAACGGACCTTTGCACCCACAATTTTGCCTAGGCACGACGCTCACACTTCTTGGCAGGATGCTGACTATATATTATTATTATTATTATACGTGTAATGGCTTACCTTCGTTACTTTTCTATCGCATCCTTCTTTCAAATTAATCGCAAAACAACTTATGGCGCCATCTTTTGACCCACAACAAAAGCGTCTGTAAAAGAAGTCGACGCGTTCGATACCCAGATGTAATCAAGACTGAAGACGAACTGCATCGGTAATGGCTGTTCTTGTCTAAGCCTTCCAATATAAAAATCAATATAAATAGCGTTAGTGAGTGTGCCGGTTCGACCCAGATGTGTGCATAGACTATATAATCACGTAGGAGTGTGGTCAAGGAAGACTGAAGCCTTCCACATCCGAAGATATCGTTGAAGCCAAGTTGGAGTAGATCGCCGCTGCCGCTAACCGTGAGTTTACATATTCCATTCACCCTTCCTGGTGAGCCAGACTAATTTACTCTCATCATTCATCATCATCATCATTACAGCCCTTCACAAGTCCACTGCTGAACATAGGCCTCCTCCAAGGTATGCCACAAATCACGGTCCTGAGCCACCTGCATCCATCGACTTCCTGCATGTCTTACCAGGTCATCACTCCATCTAGTGGAAGGTCGCCCTGCACTTCGCTTACCGGTACGAGGCTGCCACTCGAAAACCTTTTCTCCCCATCGGTTATCGATTCTTCGAGCTATATGGCCGGCCCATTACCACTTCAGCTAACTAATCCGTTGGGCTATGTCTGTCACTCTGGTTTTACTGCGGATATCCTCATTTCTGAGTCTATCACGCAGAGAAACTCCGAGCATAGCCGTCTCCATAGTTCGCTGAGCGACCTTGAGCGTCCTCATACGGCCAGCAGTGAAGGACCACGAATCAGATCCGTAAGTCATCACTGGCAACACGCACTGGTTGTACTTGTATGTCGTAATTTCCCGAACGCTGCCCAGCCGAGTTGAATCCGTCGATTGACCTCTCGGTCGAAGTTGGACTTACCTAGTCGGACTATTTGTCCCAGGTGAACGTACTCGTCAACAACTTCGAGCATAGTGCTCACAACAACTACCGGCATAGGTGTGAAATTGACATTAAACATGATCTTTGTTTTGTCCATGTGCATCTTAAGACCTATCCGTTGGGAGGCACTATTGAGGTCATTGAGGATAGTGCTTAAGTCCTCCAGCGATTCTGCCATAAGGATTATATCGTCGGCAAATCGAAGGATGAAAGAGTGAAAGTGATGTACTCGCCATTGATGTTAATACCGTATCCTTTCCAGTCCAGTAGCTTGAAAACGTCTTCCAATGCAGCGGTGAAGAGTTTCGGGGATATAACGTCACCCTGTCTTACACCTCTCTGCAGTTGGATAGGTTTCGAGCTCTGGTTCTGTACTCGGATAGCCATCGCAGCCTTACTGTACAAACACTTCAGCACTTCGATATACCGACAGTCAACTTGGCACCGCTGAAGGGACTGTGGCAACGCCCAAATTTCGACGGAATCAAAGGCTTTCTCATAGTCCACATATGTCAGGCAAAGTGGCAGATTGTACTCTTCAGCCTTCTGTACACTCTGCCGCAGGGTATGTATGAGGTCTATGGTACTGAAGCCCTTTCGGAAACCGGCTTGTTCGGGAGGCTGGAAGTCGTCGAGTCTGCGTGAGAGACGATTCGTAATGACTCTCGAAAACAGCACGTAGACCCGGCTCAGAAGGGAAATCGGTCTGTAGTTCTTCAAGAGAGCGTTGACGCCTTTCTTAAAGAACAAGACCACCGCACTTCTGCTCCACGCCTCTGGAGTAGTGCCACCACGGAGGACGGAATTGAAGAGCTTCTGAAGGACTTCAAGTACCGGTGTTCCACCCGCTTTCAGAAGCTCCGCTGTGATTCCATCCTCGCCTGGGGCCCTGCCGTTTTTAAGGTGCTGGAGAGCCATTCTAATCTCGCTTAGACTGACGTCCGGGATATCATCGGAATAGTGTCGGATAAGACTTGCTCTTGGATCGTTACTCACACTTGCGTGTGGCTCCAATGATGATGTGTACAGCTGCCCATAGAACCTCTTAATCTCACTCAAAATCTCAGGTGTCCCGGAAACGATGCTACCACACTCAGTCTTCAGCTTTGACAGTTGGCTCTTACTGGCAGACAGATCTCTGGCAAAGACTTTGGAGCCCTGGTTCCGCTCTATCGCTTCTGTAATACGAGCAGTATTAAAGTTGCGTAAGTCTCGCCGCATGCATTTGGAGATCTGTCTGTTCAGTTGCCTGTATACTGTCAAATCTGTTGATGATTGCAGCCTCATCTCCCGTCTAACAGCCATGAGATTAAGAGTGTGATCGGAGAGTTATTGTGTTCTTCTTCGGCGGGTCTTGCAGAACTTAGCTCCGACCGCATGGACAGTTTTCACGAGCTTGTCTTGCATATCGTCCACTGCATTGCAATCTTGTAGGCACTGAAAGCGGTTACGTAACTCGAGCTGAAAGGTTTCGTGATTCTGGATTAGAGCACGAGGGGGACGGAGCGTTGACTTCATTAGACGAGACCTCTCCAACTTAACGTTTAGGTTCAGTGTGCCTCTAACCATTCGGTGATCGCTGCCAGTTTTCACCCTTGCGATCACTGAGACATCACTGAACAGTTGGCGTCTGGTCGTCATAATGAAGTCAATCTCATTTTTTGTCGAACCGTCGGGGCTCGACCAGGTCCACTTCCTGTGGGGCCGCTTCTGGAAGAAAGAGTTCATCATAAAGAGTCCCTCTTTCTCCATAAAATCGGCCAGCTGCTGGCCCCTTGGATTCTGAGTATCAGGTATGCGACCCTCGTCGACACACTCCCAATCTTTACAACGTTGTTGACTAGAGACTTGTGGACGATAAATCCGACACCTCTTTGGGACAGATGTTCGCCCTCCCGGTTATAGAACAAGTTGCCGGATTCGAGAATCACCGTGTCCTCCCCCTGTCTTCGGACCTCGGATAATCCTATAATATTACAGCGCAACTTGTCTATCTCTTCTTCCAGCTCCAGGATCTTCTCGTCAGTCCTCAGAGTGCGTGCGTTAAATGTTGCCAGGTCGAGTCGTCGTATGTGGCAACCGAACCTCCACCTGAGATTCTTAGCACCCCCTCAGTTTTCTCTCACTGTAGGTAAATTTTAAGTAGCAATTCCAAAATATATAAATCATTAATAATGCAGGCAATCATACAAATTTTAAAATATAAACACACACAGTCACAGTCACAGTATAGTAAAAACACACTCTCACCGCACACACACACACACACACACATACACACACACACACGCGCGCGCGCGCGCGCACACGACGTATATATATATATATATATATATATATATATATATATATATATATATATATATATATATATATATTGTTTATTTTTTTGTGTGTTTATTCAACAAAAGCTTGTTAAATGTAGAAAAGAACTAGTTCCTGTTACTCAGGTTAACCTTTTACAGGAGCTACGATCACATTAATATGTATAAATTCGTTTTTGTTCTAATAAAGATTTTCAATTTTAAATTTCAATAGTGAAAGCTAAGTGAAAGTTATCACGTTTCCCAGAGCAGTTATAAGTAATTGCTGTTTTATTTACCAGTGTCGACCCTATAAGTTAAGGAATTAAAGAAGGTATACAGTCCACTAAGTCTGATGTCTAGACCGGGATTGAACGCTAGACCCGTAATCTCAGGCGTCAAACACTTTTTCTTTTGAGAGGGAGCGGTTTGTGTTTCTGATTTAACATTATCGGGGGTCACGCCCACCGCGTTGTTTCTCGAATCCAACGAGGTGTGGCATAGACAAGGGATCAGGAGCGTAAGGCGTGCTTCCGCTTCCTTATCAATTAGTCCTTCGAGAAGCTGGATTAAGCCAGTGGACAAGAAGTGCTTCCACTGTCTTTTTCAAAAAGTATATGTAAGTTAGTACGTTAAGTGTTGTCAAAGGTTGTGAACATGGACGTCAAAATTTTATTTTTATTTGAAAATTCATACCGAAAGTAGGAGATGACAAAAAATAAGAATTGGTTTGCACGAAATTTATAAAGAAAGAGAACTGTATGGTGAATTCCGTACCTTATACAGTAATTCGAGAGAATATTGAATATTGACTGTCTAATGTTTGTATAAAATTATATATATATATATATATATATATATATATATATATATATATATATATATATAGAGATCTCTTTACGGTAAATGTTGATCAGACGCGACTTCACGCGAGCACTTTGTTGATCCGAAAACGCATGTTGATCCGGCGCCTTTTATTGATCCAATATGCATCTCTGGTAACTAATGTGGCTCCGACCGGATCAACATCTGCACTCACGAGACTGTTTGCTAGCGTTGGCCGAAGTTGATCCAATATACAAATCCACCTTGCGATGGTTACGGAAAATGTTGATCCGATTTAAATGAACCAATAAGAGCTCAGCAAACGATAAGATAAACGATCGTATTGGCTGAATGCAGCCGCGACGTTGTCGTTTCGTATCTTTGGCGGTACAAGCTACAGATTAAATGCGTGTTATGTAATGCATTCAGGGTGCTGTTTGGTCTACCTCGTTATTGTAATGCGTCGGGTATGTTCGCGGATGCGCGTGTGGATTGTTTCTAGACTACCATGCGTAAACGATGCACATCCCTGATGCGCAGGATGCAGGCCGGTTCCAATGGTTTCCTGAGGGCATTTTCTGACAGGTTTAAGGTCAGTAACTGAACCATTGTCATATGGTGCACGCGCTGACTAATCGGGCCTGTCTTATATATAGTTTTAAAATTAGGTAAATAGTTTTAAGTTTTACGAAAATTAGTTTTAAGATTTGTATTATTACTAACATCTATGATCCTTGTGGTCGAAATAAACGACTTTTTTTTAACGAATTACTCGACAACGCCCCTTCTTGTAGCGGAATTGGTGGCAACGCCGACATAAGGTATTCGTCTGAGTGCATGTTTGCGTGCGTGCGTGTGTGTGTGTATGTGTGTGGTTGTGTGTGTGTGTGTGTGTGTGTGTGTGTGTGTGTGTGTGTGTGTGTGTGTGTGTGTGTGTGTGTGTGTGTGTGTATGTGTATGTGTGTGGTTGTGTGTGTGTGTGTATGTGTGTGTGTGCGTGTGTGTGTGTGTTTGTGGTGTGTGTGTGTTTGTGTGCATATGTGTGCGTGTGCGTATAGGCACGCGCGCGGCGCGCGAGCGTGTGTGTGTGTGTGTGTGTGTGTGTGTACCATAAACCAGTTAACATGTTTTCTACATCTTCATAATCAAGATTTTTAAGGACACGTTTACAAAATTGATAGTTATAGAATCGAACTATTACATGAGATATTATCATGAGACCTTACCTCCGGTCTTGATGGATTGACGTCAAAATGTAATTCGGGATTACTAGTGGAACTCTTGGACTAGTAGAACTGGGTGTGCTGAATTTGGGCTCGTTTTGTTAGTTATGATGAGTCCTTACCTCCTGACTTGCTGAAGTGACCTGAAGGTGTACTTCGGTAACTAACATTGTAACACCTGGACTATTAGAACTAGGTATGCCGAGTTTGGGTTTGTTTTGTTAGTTATGATGAAACCAACACAAAACAAAAGTTCTTTTCACTTTGTCTCTAGTACCAATAGGTATCCAAGCTGATATTCGGAAAAATGAATAACCTCGTAGTAACATCTTTAGGGGCAGTATCGATATCCACTTACCGGCCACACTGTTTATCGCTGTAACCAATTGTCGTTTATATGAGCCTCACTTGCCCTCACGCGGTACCCACTTTACTGCACTTCAGTGCACCCACCACCACCTCTGTCACCTACGCCTCCACATCTACCACCGCACTCCTCTCTAAGCCTTCGTTCTCCACCTCCGCTACCTCCGCCTCCACCATAAACTCTGCTCCATCCGCCTCAACAATAAACTCCTTTCCCTCCGCCGCCACCATCACGCGCCATCACTATTCTTTCCGCCTCCAACACAATTCTCCGTTTCCACTATCTCCGACTTCACCACAAATTCCTCTCCTCCGCCTTCACCACATACTACGCTGCATTCACCTCCGCCTCCACGTCTCCATTCTCCGCCTCCGTTTTCTGGGCGCGCGCGCGCACACACACACACACAAACACGCACTCAGACGAACACACACGCACGCACACACTTCTGCACGCACGCACACGCACGCGCATACACACACGCGCGCTCTCGCGCTCTCACATAAATACAGACACACACACACACACACGCACACCTACACACAGGCATACCTACACACACACACACAAACACACACACACACACAAAAACGCGCGCGCGTCACACACATACACACACAAACATACGCGCGCGCGCACACATACAGTTACGCGCGCGCGCTCGCTCACACACACACACACACACACATCCGCACATACACTCACACACGCACGCGCGCGCACAAACGAACACACATACATGCACAAGCACATACACAACACAAAATAACAGTGGACACACGCACGCACACACGCACACACTCGTACCCACACACAAAAGCAAACACACGCACAACCGCGCACACACACACACACACACACACACACACACACACACACACACACACACACACACACACACACACATACACATACACACACACACACACACACACACACATACACACACACATACACACCCACTCACACACACGTACTAAAAAAACACAACAGTGCACACACGCACACATACACTCACACACACGCGCACGCACATGCGTTCACACGAACACACGTGAACGCACATAAACCCACACGCACGCGCACACACAAACTAGCATAACACACACACACACACACACACACACACACACACACACACACACACACACACACACACGCACGCACGCACGCAAACACATGGCACCCCCCACCCTTACATATACACACACACTCGAGTGACAAATTAATTTGTAATAAAGTACTATCCATGATGGATAACACAAATTCACTCACACGATAACAAAAACTCGAACAAACGTCTTTCCACAATAAAACCTGGCAAATTTTGATCCACAAACTCAGCAGATAACGCATTTTCTTACCTTATTACTATAACGAAGTAGCCTACTGGGTTCTCTGTCACACACAGAACGCGACGTTGCCGCTTCGTGTTCGAGTACCTATTCGTCAATTATGGCTCCGGATCCACTTAGTCTAAGTAAAAGTCGCATATAAATTAAATATACTCTGGATCTAAAAAATCATATTCAGTATGATTTTTTCGACCGTTGATAGATCAACAAATGTTGGTCAAATCGCTGACGAGTATATTGAAATCCTGTTAGTGCAGATCCACCGACGTCACACAGGCATCAAGAATGGATCAAAGTATATCAGTTTGTGCGACGAGGAGCTGAGCAAACACGTCAAATAGGTGGATCAACAATTGTTCTCACTTCTCACTGGATCAACATTTACCGTGAAGGGATGATTATATATATATATATATATATATATATATATATATATATATATATATATATATATATATATATATATATATATAAGTGAAACACCCGAGGAAGTCGGCACTTAAAATTGCCATTAACAATTTCAATACCGCCGATAGGGTCGAACCTAGGTTTTTCGCGCACTTTGAAATTTACGGCGGGCGCAAAAGCCTGAGCTATCACGGCACACTTGCATAATATGATTACTACGTTCATTAGGGTAACGATTCACTTGAATGGAATCATCACAAAAATGTCTTGTAATAAAATCATGAATTTCAAAAACTTGCAGATTTTTTGTTTAATTGGTATCGTTTGTTGAACCGCTTGAATAATATTAACTCAAATGTGGAGGGTATTGTTCCTTTATATAAATCGCATCGTTTCTTTCCTTTCTCTTGAACCTTTGGACTTTTTGTCTCCCCTGACGAGAGCGTCCATCTGTTTTTCTTTTATTATTACGTCGTAGAGCCACAACATTATGGTTGCAGCACGAATGGGTTAGGATCACGGCGTGAAACGATAACGAAGCATTTTATTCTCAGGGGTGACATGTACCTGCATTTTGTGTACATGTACGATAGCTCGTACAATAACCAATCTTATTTATATATCCTTTGTATTTATACAATATAACAAAATGAGAACATATAAATAAAACTAATAGTAATAATATTTTTATTTACAATTTAGGTAGGTATTAATATTACAATAATAATATATTCTTATAAATTTGTGTTATTATAAAAAAATAAAAGACACGACAACAAATTCATAAATAACACCCATTAACGCTTTTATCGGTCGTAATATTTTTTATAAATTTGACTTAAATAGTTGGGAAATAAATTTAATGATAAAATTCCGGTGGAATTCACATTACTGATCTTGGCACCAATTCAGAGGCGCTTGAGATAATGTTCATTACTGCACTGAAACCCGCAGCGGCGCGGGTCATTGATAGAGATTTAAGCGTTATGTTGTAAAATGTAGCGGATATTCTAAAATAGTTCCTGCAAGAGAATCTATCCTCACATTTTTTATGTGGTAGAACCACGCTGCAGCTATGTTATGGTTGTAGCACAAAATGAAAATTGACTAGGGACCATGTTCTTACAAAATAAAAGCGTTAAATATCAGCACAATGGTGTCGTTTCGTATGTAGAGTGTGGAGAACCGGATACCCTTTTTAACTTGAATCAAAGCATTCCATCTTGTCTTCATGGGTGACAATACATCTGCATTTTTTCCCTACATGTAGATGTCTATGGATCACAGCATCCACTCACAATCTGGTGGACTGTGTGCTCGTTTTCACTCAAATACTATTAAAAAATGTAACTAACTCCCTAAATTAGTTTCTATAAGTTCCATTAGTTGCTGTGTGGCAGCGTATAATATTCTATTGCTCCATTTCATTGCGTGGGTATTGTAAGTAGTAGTAATGTCCTCCAGACCGAATTTCACGGCTGCATTACTATAATATAAAAATCTGTTGAAATCAACCCGCCTACTGAGTGTGATAGCTATAGTAAATTTCACCTCTATGAGGCAATCTATGGGGGAAACCTTTAGTTATGCTATAGCGGTGACGGTAACGGTAAACAATATTTAAATTTCTTATTAAACAAAAACTTTACAAAAGGTTATAATATAAATGAGTACATACTTGATGATAGTCCCTGAGAATGAGGTGATCTCTTGCAAGCTGCTTTTTAAATAAATTTTGTAACTAGTTTGTAAAGTCTTCCCTAAGATATAATTTACTACGAAAATAAAATCCCGCTGGGTTTCTTGCTGGTTCTTCCCAGGACTGCGTTTTTCTCCGAACCAGTGGTAAAAGGTAAAAATAACTTTAATAAGAATGAATTGTTATTTAAATTGCATAAAAAATATTCTAATATCAACTACTTCTGTACCTGATATATCTATATCAAATAAGAATTTACCACAAGTGATATGAAATAGGCTGAAATCTAATACGTAAAGCCGCTCATATTTGAGTCATTTAAAGTAATTACTTAGAGTAAAACTGCGCCAGTGGTTGCTGCAGTTTCGGTCGATTAGCACTAGTAAGCTATTGTGTTGGTGTGTGATTTTAACACTCCATTAGTCGCGCGTTCTACTATTGTAGAACAGGCATGCATTTCGTGGGATTTTAACATTAATTGTGGCTGTCTAACGCACACACTCATAGTATTCCTCTATTACTAGCTGGTGATCACAATTAGTACCCTTTCGGCAAACTGCGCGATCGCACTTGTTAGAAATTTCGCACTAAAACTCAAATTCTACAATAGTAGAGCGCGCGAGCACTCGCGTGTCATTTTTGTCGGAAGTTTACCTATCGTTTTTATTTTATGTAAGTGTTTATATTATGTATAAATATTGTTATTATGAATTTTTTGGTTTGACAATATTATTTTTAACCGAAGTAACTATATTTCGCACAATGATGGCACATATTTTGAGATGGTTGGAAGAATTTATTACTGATGAAGCAACGAGCAAAGTATGGGATAAACATATTTTTACTAACGGATACAAAGGTACCTTATGCCTACCATATGGAAATATACGCAGGTGCTCAGCCAGATGGTCCTAATGCACAATTAAATAAAGTTGTGGACATTGTGCTACGAATGCTTACCCCATTGGATGGTTTAGGTTATAACGTCACAATGCACAATTGGTTCACGAATATACCTCAATGCTTAGAACTCTTAGGTAGCAAAATTACTGTCGTAGGCACTGTGAAGAAAGATAAGCCACAAATTCCCGAAGAATTCAAAAGCACAAGAAACAGAAGCAAAACGAGTTCAATTTTTGGCTTTCAAAAACAAGGTACTTAGTATCTTACATGCCAAATTCAAAGAAAGTGGTGCTTATATACTCAACTATGCACTATGATGATCATATCGATTTACAAACAGCAAACGTAAGCCGGAAATAATAACTTTTTTCAACAATACCAAATATGGCGTGGACATTGTAGACAAAATTTGTAGTATTTATGACGTCTCCAAAAACTCTAGGCGATGGCCACTTACCATTTTTTATAATTTAATGAATATAAGTGCTATAAACGGTTATATTGTACATACAATAAACAAGGACTACAGAAATAAGGCCAGGAAGGATTTTTTATATGAATATGGTTTTCACCTAGTCGCGCCATGCATACAACGCAGAATAAATATTGAAAGTATTCCAAAATCATTGAAAATTAAATGGAAAATGCTTTTGGACATGAAAGAGCCATCGGAATTACAACCATGCCCAGCACAACTCCCCAACACTGGTCGAGTCGGGAAATGTTCCTTTTGTGGCAGAGGGCGCAATAAGTCCACTAGAAAACAATGTGACACCTGTAAAAAGTGGATTCGTCCTCAACATCAAGTTCTTCAATGCCTTGGCTGTTGTAAAAATGATAAAGACTGTGTGGAAGATATAAGCGAGTAAAAAAAGGAGACTGAGAGGGTTTGATGCCAAAAAATCATTGATTTTTCTCAAAATACACAAGAAGTCTGATATTAAGTGCCTAATAAATGGTAATAGTTATGTTTCGTCTATTTTAGTTTCTTATTAAAGTTTGTTTTCATATGATATTGAAGTATTTTTATATTTGTTTATTGTCCCTGTAAAATCTTTACATAAAATAGTTCTACATATGTAGAGCGCGCGAGCACTCGCGTCACAAACAGGGGCGCGCGTAATGGAGTGTTAAAGAAAACTTATAAAAATAGTAGATAAAG